>CAUYLG010027560.1:0-59573 GCA_963573385.1 Cacajao melanocephalus | reverse complement strand
GTGTTTTTTGTATTTTTTTTTGATCCATGGTGGGGTTGGTTTCATGTTACCAAAAAAACACCAATGAATTTCTGTTTGGTTGACCTTTGTTTTATTTTAATTAAAAAAAAAAAAAAAAAAAAAAAAAAAAAAAAAAAAGGGGAGAGAGAGAAAAACGGAAGGGCTTTCAGTTAGATGGTGTGGTGGGGAGAACTTGCTTCTTGAAAGGTGGGGGCTCCGGGAGCTGTGCTGTGATGGAACCTTTTCCTCCTTTCCCAGAAGCAGGCCAAGGAAGGGCCATGGCTGTGTAGTGGGGGATGGGTGGGGATGGGGGTGGAGGGATGGGGGAGAACAGAAGAGCCCAGAATGATAAAGCCTCATGAGGACCACATAACCTAGGAATCCTAGTTGGGTTTTAAAAATTTTGTCCCTGATAGGCCAGGCACGGTAATCCCAGCACTTTGGGAGGCCGAGGCGGGCAGATCACTTGAGGTCAGCAGTTTGAGATCAGCCTGACCAACATGGTGAAACCCCATCTCTACTAAAAATACAAAAATTAGCCGGGTGTGGTGGCAGGTGTCTGTAATCTCAGCGACTTGGAAGGTGGAGTTAGGAGAATCGCTTGAACCCACGAGACAGAGGTTGCAGTGAGCCAAGATCGCTACCACTGCACTCCAGCCTGGGTGACAAGAGCAACATTCTATCTCAAAAAAAAAAAAAAATTGTCCCTGGCATTCCTACCTGCCCCCTCACCCATTTGCCCTGGAAATCCCTTGGGCATCCCCACCCCAAGAATTGCTATTTGGGTTTTTCAGGACCTTCGGTCTCCAGCAGAGGGATGAGAAGATAATATTAAGCATCACTTTGTAATAAATCACTTGTTTTTTCAAACTGTGGGCTTATGAGCCTCAACTTACTTAATTTTTACAATTCAGTTGTTATCCCCATTTTATAAATGGAGACACCAAGGAAGGAGAGGTTAAATGACTTAGCCAAGGTCACACAACTAGTAAGTGGTAGAATTGGGACTTGAACTTCAGAGTTGGGGTGCTTCACCTCCCTGCTCACTCTGAGCTTGTGACTACAGGGGCATGGCCAAATTGACCCCTTGCCCAGCAGAGTCAGGGATCATGGTGGCAGCAGGCCTTTCACCCTGGGTGCCTTTGGAACCTGCAGTTGTAAGGAGAAAGAAGAGTCCTCAAGCCTGCAGTTCACATGGCCCCACTGCACATCCCCACGTGGATTTTCATGCCCCCCCCTTTTTAATTTGAGACTGAGTTTCACTCTGGTTGCCCAGGCTGAAGTGCAATGGTGCAATCTCAGCTCACCAAAGCCTCAACCTCCCGGGTTCAAGCGATTCTCCTGCCTCAGCCTCCTGAGTAGCTGGGATTATAGGCATGCACCACCACCCCCGGCCAATTTTGTATTTTTAGTAGAAACAAGGTTTCTCCATGTTGGTCAGGCTGGTCTTGAACTCCCCACCCCAGGTGATCTGCCTACCTCTGCGTCCCAAAGTGCTGGGATTACAGGCATGAGCCACTGCACCTGGCCCATGGTGCCTTTTATATGCTAGTAGAAGCTGGGCAAAGAGAGTGTTCAGGTGGCCCCAATCCCTCCTCACCAGAGTTTCAAGATGGGTGGGCACCGGAAGCTCCAGAGCAGGATGCTATGCCAGCATCCCTTGCCCCCTCCCAGCCCACCCTTGAGAGCACAGCAGGGTCAGGGGGTGTGTTAGCATCTGTCAGGAGGACCACCCTGAGACGGAACACTGGGATTCCTGTGCTCTCAGGGTCCCCTTACCTCCCTGTGGCTGAGGGGAACTTTTCCAGGGAATCTGGACACCCTCATCTTCCAGAACTAGAGAAACCCTTGACTCCCACTTTCCAGACCTGGAATTTGGGTGGGGTGTGGGGGTTGTGGGACTTAGGGAGGGATGGCCCTTGGGCTGCAGCCCATTAGGAAGGAAAACCCATCCCTGTCTCAGCACTCCATTGAAGACCAGAGAAGCTGGGTTCATAGAGGCCCACACCCCCCGCCCCCCCGCAAGATGCCCAGTTTCTGGGTGAATGGGGCAAGTGGGAGAGGTTGGGGGAAGAAGGCAGGAAGGGCAGGCTGGCGGCTCTGAGCTTCTCCATGCAGCCCCCGGGGCCGGGTGCCTGGGCAGGAGGACGGGGCAGAGC
Organism: Cacajao melanocephalus; assembly: GCA_963573385.1. NCBI lineage: Eukaryota > Metazoa > Chordata > Mammalia > Primates > Pitheciidae > Cacajao > Cacajao melanocephalus. Next base: position 57,414 of record CAUYLG010027560.1, on the reverse strand, counting down.
AGCTGCTGGCGATTTATTAAGCAGTCACGGAAAAATTGGTTTATAAATTAACAGCTGTTTTAACTTTAGGGCCTCTTCTTCAGGGAATGGAAGCAGCCGACTGGACCGGGATTGGAGTGTGTGTGAGGCTGGTGGAGGGAGTGGGAGGCGGCGGGCTCCGGCAGCTGGCATTCTTCAGGGGCAGCCTCAGCTGGCACCTCGGGGGGCACCAGGCAGTGGCCAGAGCAGGGGGTCTCCAGGTGCCGGGGGCTGAGGCTGCCCCCGCTGTGGGCTGCAGCTTGCTCTCTACTTAACAACCTCCCAGCTCCCACCTGGGGGCGCCAGAGGGCACAGAGATCGCTGTACTCGTTTGTGCCACCAGAGGGCAGCCTCCACACATCGATTTCTGCTGCTCCTGAGATCGGTCCAAACAGGAGGGACTGGGCGAGAGAGAAACTTGGTCCAAGACTAAGCAAGAGAGGAGCCTGCTGCTGCGCGTGCAAGCGATCTTCCACGCGTCCATCCTGAATGTGTTAAAGGCAGCAGTAAAGAGGGAGGGCTCTGGAGTTAGACTGTTTGAACCCAGGCTCTGGGCAAAAGCTGCTGAACCTCTCAATCTAATAGCCTCATCTGTGAATTGGAACGATACTAGCGAGGATTAAATGAGTGTGCACAGGAAGGGCCCAGCCCGGTGCAGAGGAAATGCTTCATATATGCCACCGTTGTTGATTTCTGACTCATGTCTTCATCTATTCATTCATTCCTCAAACCCATCCTCTCGGCATCATGCAGTGCCTGCTGTATTCTGGGTACTGTGGCAGGTCGGTGATGATGTAAAGAGAGATGGTGGCCGGGGGTGGTGGCTCACGCCTGTAATCTCAGCCCTTTGGGAGGCCGAGGCGGGAGGATCACATGAGTCCAGGAGTTTGAGACCAGCCTGGGCAACAAAGTGAGACGTTATCTCTACAAAAAATAAAAAAATTAGCTGGGTGTGGTGGTGCACATCTGTAGTTCCAGCTACACAGAAGGCTGAGGCAGGAGGATCATTTGAGCCTAGGAGGTCGAGGCTGCAGTGAGCCGTGATGGCATCACTGCACTCCAGAGCAAGACCCTGTCTACAAAAAAAAAAAAAAAAAAAAGTGAGAAAGACAAGTATCAAAATAGTGTGTCAAGTTATGACACCCCCAACGAGGGGAGAAGGGAGATTTACTTTGTGGAGCAAAAACAACTGTTCTGGGAGACAGAAACATTATATAGCTGTATTGTGGTGGTCAAATGCTATATAAATTCCCAAAATCTCATTGAAATGTATATTTAACACTTTATTGTATGCAAATTGTAACTCAACAAAGCTGATTCAAAAAAAAGCACCCAAGCACCCAATGTGAATTTACTGAATGGGCAAAGGGGTGGACGATGGGTGAATGAATAAATGAATGAAGGAGTGCATGTGCAAATGAGTGTCTCAGATGGTTGTCCATCTGTCCTGGTGCCACCGCTGCTCCTGCTGAGGGTGTCCTTGCCCTCTCGGGTCTATGGGATTCCCCAGAGGATGTGGGCCTTGGAATTCCTCTTCCTCCTCCGTCCCCACTCCTCCCTTCCCTCAAGGGCAGGGAAAGACGGCTCAGTGCTCCCAGCCAGCACTCCTCAGCTCTTCTACGGGTGCTTCCTGGGGCTTCCAGGGCCTCCCTTCCAGCTGCCACATGCCAACTCAGCCAGCTCCGGCTCAGCTCTGAGGTGCCAAGGTCACAGGTGTGATGCCCAACTCCAGACCTGCAGTACCAGCAGCAGCTGCCCAAACCCTGGCCGACTCCGCCACCTGCCGGCTCTTTCCTGAAGCGCATCCGGAGAGCTCCGGGGAAGCTGAAACCTCGGTCAAGGGCTACCAGGAACCCTGCCCTGGTGGGGGCTTTATTTCTCCTCCTGTTGAATCATCACAGCCACCATGTGAGGTGGGCTCTGAAGCACAAGGACACTGAGGCACAGAGAGAATCTAAGAAATGTGTCCAAGTTCACGCAGTAAGTTACAGACCTGAAATTCCTACCCAGAGCTGGACTTCCCAGGTAAACACACCTTGCTTGGGAGGAGCAGGGGACAGATCCAAGTGTCCCTCCTCCCCTCAACCCGGGAAGAGGGCAAAGGCCTCACACCACCCTCCCAAATTTTCCCTCCAGAGGTGAATGCAGGGCCTCCAGCAATGGCGTGACGATACATTATGGGAAAGACACGCCTCAAAATAGCATGCTCAGACCTATGGTACATTAATAGACATCTTGCCATAAACTTTTTTTGTCAGTCCAAGTAGAAAGACCCACAGTTCAATTGGAGTTAAGTCAAACAAGGTCTTAAATTTGTTCCTTGGACCCAACTGCCTGTGCTTCTAACTCAAGAATAATAACCAAGGAGTGGCATATTATTTTTACATCTTATTTGCATATGATTAATTCTAAGTCAAAGTGAAGGCAGGGCACCCTGGCCCCTTGCTTCTCAGCGCCCTCCCACCCCCACCCTGTGTGCCTGGCCACCTCCTCCAGCCCTGGCCGGGCTCCAGTGTCCCCAGCAGCCCCTCCCAACTCCTTGCCCCTGCCCACCCCTCCCCCAGCTCCCAGGAGTCCCATTCCCTTCCTCCTCTGTCGCCCACGCAGCCCCCACCACCTGGCCGCCCACCTGAAAAACTTTTCCCCAAGTTCTTGAGAAGTCGCGTAGGATCCAGGAGAGAAAAATCAAAGTAATAAAACCTCATTTAATTCCTAACGGAGGGCAGAGCTGCGAGCTGCAATTATCTTAATGCTGAGCTATTTTTATTCTCTCTCCATCTCTGTCTTCTGCCTTTCTCGGCTGTGAGGCTCACTCTCTCTCTCTCTCTCTCTCTCTCTCTGCCTCCCTTTGTCTCTCTATCTCTCAAGTGTGTTTTCTGTCTCTCTTTGCTTTCTCCTCCCTCCCCTCTAATCTCTCTCTCACATCCTATCTCTGTGCAGTCTCTTCGTCCTCCTTCCTGTCTGTCTCCCGTGTCTGTCCCTCTGTCAGCCAGTCCTCCCCACCCTTCTTGGCCCCAGGATTTAGACGCCAGAAGTGTAGGTGTCTGGGCACAGGCTGGGGGGGATGAACAAAGACCCTCCCTCTGCCCCCAAAGACCTCATCTTCCAGGCCCAGGGAGGCTTCCCTGCCCTCATCTCCCTTCTCAGCTGCCCAGCCAGGGATCTGGGGAATGTTTCCTGATGTGGGGTCTCCCGGAGCTCCAGTACGTTCAGCAGATCCTCTGTAAATAAGCCCTCCTGCTCAAATGGGGCTCAGCTGCCATGTTCCCTGAGGCCTTTTCAGCTCCAACGGGCCCTGAGGTGCAACTGGTGGTGATGCCTCCCTGTTTCCATCCTCTCGTCCCCCTCCCAGCTGTCCTTTGTCTCCTTCATCCCCATGATCCTTCCCCAGCACTTGAAGCCAAAAGTCCACTCCCCACCTCTGCCCACCCAGTGGTTGTTCAGGCCACTGCCTGGGCCATGCCCTTCTCGTACCCCTTCTTCCTTTCAGGACCTCCTTATTTACCTTCCCAAGGCACTGCCAAACTGGCCTTTGCCACTCCCCAGCACACCCCATCTTCGACAGAGGTTCTGGGCCAAGCCAGAGGCTGCCAGAGGTGCCTACACCCCTGGGCCAACAGCTTGTCATCCAGCTGTTTCCCAACAAGCATATAAGTCAACAAACACACGGGGACTTGAGCCAGGCCCAGCACCAGCCGACTGGGTGGCCAGGACATCCCACTCCTATGAGCAACCCTCTGCCCCTACTGCCACCCTTTCCCTCACCCCCAGAGCGAGCCCTGACCCCATTTCCAGAAGATTCCTCTGGTCTTTCACTCCACCAGGGACCCAGCTGCTGGGGCTGGGAGTGGAAAAGCTGCAGAAGGATTGGGGGTAGGGAGGGCTCCTGGCCGTTCCAGGCCTGAGAGTGACCAGGAAAGAGGACGCCAACAAAAAGAGAGCCCCAGGAAGACACGCTATGTACACGTTTCCACACACACCCTCTCAGCGCTAGACAGAAGCATTCAGACCCACCGCACAGCCCCACAGGGGGAAACAGCAGCTCCCACAAAGGCACCCAAGGCCCGGACTGATAGACGGGGACTTTCTACCCACAGGGCCAGCTCCTCCCATTCCCCCTCCAGAGACACATACAAACACTTCTAGAGAGAGAGAGGCTCACACCTGTCTCCCCCAGCCCTGCTTCTCTGAATGCACCAAACTCACGCACGTGATGGCACGTGTACAGGCAGCCCCCAGACCCCCCCAGCTCTGGGCTGGCCCTGTCCTCCCCACCCCATTGGATCTGGGGAGGAAAGACAGGAGCCACGTGAATCCAGGGTACATCACGGCAGGGCAAATTCCCCTTCTCCCTCCCAGGAGTGCTCACACATCCACAACCTCATACCCCAGCATCTGCAAGGCAGGAGCTGTGGATACCGTCCCCCGACCTGCTGCAAGCTGGCGCACGCCTGCCCATCACCTTGACAGCCTCTGACAACCTCCCCCACACCCACACCCTCCCCCGCACACACGCAGTACTCCCACTCCCTGCCACTCACACCTGCAGCTTTGACACTCTGACACACTTACACAGACACACTCACATCACACCGACCTCCAACACGCACACTCCCTGGCTATGGGCACCACAGGCCCCTGGCACTCCCCTCCACACTCTCCCTGCCACGATGACTGACACGTGTCCTCCCACACATAACTCGGTCACACTCGCTCCCTTTCCAGGACACCCCCATTCACCGCGTGACAGGCTGGTACTCTCCCCACGACCTCACAGGCCTCCCTGAAACTCCCAGTGCCAGGGCCACGAAGAGGTTAAAGCCAGAGTCCTTCCTCCCCGCTGCTCCTCTCCCCCTCACTCTCTCCCCTTTATCCTCTCTGCTGGACTCCATCAATAATGCAGCTTCAAGTTCTGGGGAGACCGCAGGGGGCCCCCCCAGCCGGCTCCCAGGGCCTTGGCTCCAACTCCCACCCTCCTCCCAGCCCCAGGAGAACACGATTCTCTGTGCTCATTGGCCACTTTCTCCTAAGCCCTCCCTCTGAGCGCCCGGGCGCCAGTCCCAGGCGGAGGGGACGGGCTGGGGACCCCAAAGCCGGGACCGAGGGGTGAGTCGGGCAGAGGCAGAGAGACAAACGGAGAGGAGGAGAGGCTGAGGAAGGGAGGTGGAGAAGGGCGGGAGAGGGAGAGAGAAGAGACACGCAGAGACACTCAGAAGAGGAGAGACACTCAGGAGGGGAGAGACATCGAGACGCAGAGACACCCAGGCCGGGGAGCGCGAGGGAGCGAGGCACAGACTCGGCGCAGCAAGCGCAGCGGGCGAGCCCCGAGCCCCGAGAGCCGGGGTCGCGCCCAACCCCGGCGCCGACCCTCCTCCCGCTCCCGCGCCCTTCCCACGGCGGGCGCGGTATTTTTATCCGTGTGCGAACAGCTCTCCTCCTCCTCCCGCGGCACAGCCCGCCGCCTGCGCGGGGGAGCCCAGCACCTACCGCCGCCGGGACCCCGAGTCGCGCGCCCCAGCCCGCCACCCGCCCAGCGCGCCATGGACCCCAAGGACCGCAAGAAGATCCAGTTCTCGGTGCCCGCGCCCCCTAGCCAGCTCGACCCCCGCCAGGTGGAGATGGTAAGGGGCCCGTGCCCCACCCCCGCAGCGCCCCCAACACATCCCGCGGGGCTTCTCGGCGCTCCGGGGGCGCTGCCCGGGCCGGACTGGCCTGGGGGTGGGGGCGCAAGGAGACCCGGGCTCTGCCTCGGCCAGGGCGGGGCACGGGGCCGCGTGCGAAGTTCGCTGGAGACTCCTGCAACTTTTTCCCGCGGCCTCAGTCCCGATCCTGGGGCCACAGAGTTTCCCGCAGTGAGGCTGGGGGCGCGGGGGTCAGGCCGATTCCAGCCCGCCCGGGAGTGGGGTGGGGACCTCCTTTGGGCCCGGCACTGTCCCCAAAGGCTACCACCGGTACCTCTCTGCCTGGCCCCAGCCCAGAGCTGGCCAGATGTGAGCAGCAGTGGACACTGACCCTGTCACACAGGGCGGGAGTGTGAGGCGGCCACTGGGTGACCTCACTGCCCTGCCCCTCTCTAGTCCCCGCCTGTGTGCCTGGGCTGGGGTCGCCAGAACCTGGCTCTGACCTGCGTCTGCTGTCAGGCCCCATAGCCCCAACCCCAGAAAGGGAAAGATGACCAGTCATCATAAAGCCAGACCTCTTCCCACAGACTACTGAGTCCTTGGGGGGCCTTCTTGGGGGCTGAGGGGCTTCCAAAGGTTGGGGGGTGTTGTGACAAGGTTGGGGGGTGTTGTGACAGAGGGCTCCACTCCCCATCCCCAGTGGAGCAGGGGTCACTTGTTGCTGAGATGCCGCTGGCTCACCACCGAGCAGTGACCAGGGAGCCAAGTCATTTTGGGGGGTGATAGAGCACAGGGGGTACAATCCTGGGCCTCAGCAGCTTTGGGTCTGGAGGGTGGCGTGGGGAACTTGGCAGAGGAGGTGGCAGTTTCAGCTTAACTCACCTGGTTCTCTTTGTGCATTTCCCTGGAGCTCGACAGGGACCTAATTAACTAACAGTTGGTCTGATTGCCAAACTAGGGGGTGGGGGTGCAGTTGCTGGGAGTGTTTAGCACCTGCCTCCCCCCATGCAGCTTGGCTCAAGTAGCAAAGAGGGCAACTTTTCATTTCTCACAAGGACTGGGTGAAGAGTTCTGCAGCCTTCCAGAGACTGGCAGAGGGGCCCAAACCCAGGACCCCAGAGAGGTCCCCAGGCCCCTTTGGGTCCCTGGCCCTCAGCTGGAGGTGGGGGGTGTTGGCAGTGCTCTGGCTCAGCCTACTTCTGAAAAGCTGGATCCAGCTTGTTTGGAGCCCTTGAGCTGACCTTAGCTGGGCAGGGCCACGTGGGTGCCATGGCCCGTGGGGCATCTTCCCCAGAGGGCCCAGCCCTGGCAGCTGGAGCTGTAGCTAGCTTTGGCTTCCAAGGTCTGATGTTTTCAGAAACTGGGGAGAGGAGGGCCTTGGTGGGAGAAGATAGAAAGGAGGTGTCTGCTCTGGGGTAGCCGTGGCGTGGCACAGGTATGGGCTGGGGGTCAGTGACTGGGGATTTTCTTGTCCTTTGTACTTAGAGTGCTGTGTGGCCTTGAGCACATTGCTAAACCTCTCTGAGCCTTGCTTTTTCACCTCTATAAAATGAGGGGGTTACGTGAGCTACAGAGTTCCTTATGGCTCTGACAGACCTTGATTCAAAGGTTCCCTGGGGACTCCAAAGCACTGTTTGTTCCCTGCTGCCTGGGGGTGGGGTGGGGGTGGGGGTGGGCTGCAGGTGTCTCTCACCCCTCCCTCCATCTCCTTAGATCCGGCGCAGGAGACCAACCCCTGCCATGCTGTTCCGGCTCTCAGAGCACACCTCACCAGGTAGGCCCCTTCCCTGCCCACTTAGCCTTGGCCGCACCCTAGCTCTGATGCCTTCCTGGGGGCCCTGCCAAAGTCCCATGAACAGGTGTCAGAGCTGAAGACTGGGGAGTAGGTAAGGTCTGGGAACCCAACTCTATTGGGTTTATTTATTGACACCTCCCAGCCCCAGGAGGGAAAGGGCACACTTTTCTTGTTCCCAGAGATTGAGACCTTGGGGAAAATAATCAGCTTATTTCTCTCTCTCTCTCTCTCTCTCTATCTTCCTCCTCCCTTGAATCGGATGGCTTTGGTGGCCTTCCTCAGAAGAGGAGGGCTCCCCGCACCAGGTGAGTTTCCTGGGGCACCTGGAAGGAGGGATGCCTGGGCCCTCTGGGGTGGGGTGGATGGGTGCCTGCAGTGCCAACCAACCAGTATGGGGTGCCCCCCAGGAGGACCAATTAGCATATCAATGGGCACTCCTCTAAGAGTGCCTCATGCCAGGGTGCTCCAGCAGATCCTCCTCTGCTCAGACTCAGGGTGGGAACTCCAGGACCTAGAGTCCTGCCCTAAGCCAGGCCACTGCTTATGGGGACCCTCCCAAAGCCACAGGATGAGGAGGCTCAGCCTAGGTGCAGGACCCATTAGCAGAGGCTAAATCAGTCCGCTTGGGTTGCCATGGGTGGGATGGAATGGAGGGAGGGTGAAGGGAAGGGAACTCTGATGAGCTCCTCTAACTTGGCACTTCCCCTGGTAGAGAGCCTCAGGAGAGGGACACCACCTCAAGTCGAAGAGAGCCAACCCCTGTGCCTACACACCCCCTTCACTGAAAGGTACTGTCCCCCGCTGACCTGCCTGGCTACCCTCTTGATCCCTGGAACTGGGAAGACGCTGGGGGAGCTTTCGTTAGTGGAGTGGGACTGCTCGCCACACACAGCCTGCTGTCAGCATGGTGCAACAACCCAGTGTAAAGACCAATTCTTTCTCAGTCTGGCCCTGCAGAACACAGGAGCCCCAAGGCTGCAAAGGGCAGCCGTGGGCCTTAACCTCGGGTTGTGGGCTTGAAAGAAAAGAGATGGCTGGCCCAAGAAAACCAGCAGGTATCGGCGTGGAAGGGACTCCATCTGCAGCTCCTCTTCACCAGCCTGTGCTGGATCACCTCCCACCCCTGCTCATGGGGGGGACACCTTCTCCTGTAGGCTGCACCCCTCCCCTCCCCTCCCATTTGCATCCCATTTGCACAGAACTATACACTGGTCTCCTCTTTCCTGCTTCCCTTACTCCACGGAAAAGCAAGCCATTCCTTTTGCACACACTTACTGAACACCTAGTATATGCCAGGCTGAATTGGTGGGCACTGAGCAGAATAAGACGAGTCAGATTTGGTCCCTGCCCCCTTGGGGCTCTTTGCCTCGAAGGTCAGGGAGGGGCCAAGTAAGGTGGCTCATTCCCATAATCCCAGCACTTTGGGAGACTAAGGAGGGAGGACTGCTTGAGCTTAGTAGTTTGAGACTAGCCTGGGCAATACAGTGAGACCCCCATCTCTACTTAAAATTTAAAAAGTGAGCTAAGCATAGAGGTGCACACCTGTAGTCCCAGCTACTTGGGAGGCTGAAGCCGGAGGATTGTTTGAGTCCAGAAGTTTGAGGCTGTGGTGAGCTATGATCACACCACTGTGCTCCAGCCTGGGCTACAAAATGAGATCCTGTCTCAAAAAAGGGAGGGGGTCAAGGAGGGTACACAAAGGTGTTTAAGTTTGGATTTGAAGGATCATAGGAATTTAACCGGCAGGCAAGGGCATCCAGGTCCAGGAAGAGGGAAGAAGGTATGCAGAGAGGAAAATGCGAGTCAGAGGGGGACTTTGTGGCCAACCTGGAGGAGACTTGGTTTTTGGCCAGGGAGCTGGGGGATATACCTGAAGGAGATTGGAGGGCCTCTTCCTAACAAAGCCCTGATGCCGACCAACCCCCACCTCGACTCCTGCCTGGGGCTCTTCCTGCCTGGCCAGCCCCCTCTATCCCACAGAGGTGGGGAGGGAGTGCTGCCTGAAGAGTGTGCTGGGAACTGCTTTGGGGGAGGGTTTAATAAGTTCCCAGCACCAGCCAAGGTCAACAGGTGTACCTGTCAGCCCACTTGCCAGGGCTGGAAACAGAAGAGAGGCTGGGAAGTGAGGAGAGAAGGGCAGGGGTTATTTCTCTTCCCCGAGGATAGGAAAATGAAGGGTCAGAGCTGCAGCAAGTGGGCAGCGTGGCTCAGCACCTACAGGGGTGTGAGGAAGGGCCCCAAAGCAGGCATGAGGGAGAAAGTGGCAGCTTCTCAGGAGAGAATTTAAGAAATCCCTCTCCCTTCCACCTTGGGCTCGGTGGGGAGAGGCTGGGTGGATGTGAGCAGAAGACCTGGGCTCTTGACTGCGCGCATGGGGGCGCAGGCCGGGATGAAGATGTTAGGGCCAGGTCGCTACCACGCACCTCAAAGTGGCCAAAAATGTGCATCCACCCTATTGTCCCTTTGGGCCTCATCTTAGGGAGTCCAGGTGAGTGGAGGCAGGGAAGAGGAAAGGGATCAGGAGAGGGGTGGCCAGTCCCTGGGGCTAGGCTGGGGACCTCCAAACTGAAGAAGGGAGACTTGGGGTGGGGGGAGTTCAGGGCCCCACAGATGGGGGCAGAGATGGAGGCAGCATGGAGGGAGGGATGGGGAGACCCCAGAGAGCCCAGGAGGCATGAGGGAGGTGGGGGAGGTGAGGGAGGCTCATGGGGCACCAGCACAGGCGCTGCATACACCTTCTGTTGTCACAGCGGCTCATGAACTGAACTCTCCTCCCCCGCTGGGGGAGAAGGAAGTGGAAGCTGCCCAGGCTGCCACCTCCTCCCCTGCCTAACCCTCTCCCCCGCAGCCCTCATGGACCCTTCTCTACCAGGAGGGCACTGTTTTGTAGGCTTCAGTCCATTTGTGGGCAAGGGAAGGTGTCTGGCAGGGCTGGGACTTGTCAGGGAGGAATCAAGGGCCCTGGAGAGAGGGCACAGCACGAGGTCTTGGCCTGGGGAGTTGTGCTCCAAGGCCGGAGCTCTCTCACACTTGGCTCAAGATGAAGCTCTGCCTCGTCCCCAAGGTCAGGGCAGGGCGATTTATTGTGCTTTTATTGCCTGGATAGCTTGCCCAGAGCCAGCAGGAGGTACTGGGCTGGGAGCTGGGGGCTGGGTGGGGCAGCAGGCACATACAAAGCACCCTCTGTGCCTGACCCCTAGTTGGCAGGAGCATGGCACCCTGCTTGCTGTGCCGGAGGTTTCTAGCCTGGACCTACCCCCTGGGCCTTCTGAGGGGAGGGGACCAAGAAGGAGATGCAGCAACTCCCCATCCCCCGCCCCCAGCCCCTCGTCAGTGTCTTGTCTGTCTGTGGCCCGTGAACTTTGTGTTCCATATGCTCTAAGATCCTGCCAGCTCCTGCAGCCTCTCCTCAGTGGGCCCTCACCCTCTGCCACCCTCCAGAACCCCTGGCCCTGGCCCATCTCTCAAACCCCTTGCTCCCTTCCATCTTTTGGAAACTTCTCTCCAGCTGTCCACACTGTTCCCTTCCCAGCCCTATCTGAGCAGGTCTTTGGGGGCTGGGGGGTTGCTTTCTAGGTCACCGCAGAGGGAGCTGGGAACCTGGGGATGTGGGTCAAGATTGTGGGGACCGCATCTGAGCACACCACATCCCCAGGCACACATTGCACTGGCTGCAAATTATGATGTCCCTGGCCTCAGAATTGTTCTGTCCCTTGGAGCCTGGGGCAGGAGTATGTGGGTTGGCATCTATGACTGGGCAGTGCCAGGGAGTGGGGACTGTGCACTGCATAAGAGGTAGGATCAGGGTAAGCAGTGAGCCCTCAGCAGGCTGGGCACCCTTCAGAAATGGAAAGCGGCAAATCCCCAGGCCCTGGCCCATATGCCCTGTGCCTTCTGCCTGGGCTTGAAGCTGGGAGACACTGTCTCCAGCACCGGGTACTTGGCAAATCAAGCTCTCCAGCCAGAGAATGTTAAGCTGCTGCTGTGCCCGCCTGGTCTTGCCCAGCCTGGTCCCCTATGGTGTGGGGGAGCGGCCTGGTGGTAGCCTCCTGGGGGCTGGCATCTTGGGACAGCTTAAGATTGAGCCAAACATGATCAAATCTACCCCTGGCTGCCTCTGCCCTGGTCTGACCCCAATCAGGCTGACGTGTAACCTTTGGCCTTTGACCTTGAGCCCCTGAGGGGATATTCTCTGCCCCAGGCCTATGGGAAGGAGGCTGGGGGCTGGGCCACACACTCTCTCCAGATCCACGGCTTGGTTTGGCTGACCCTTGCCTTCCTGGGCCCCCTCTGTTCCAGCTGTGCAGCGCATTGCTGAGTCTCACCTGCAGTCTATCAGCAACTTGAATGAGAACCAGGCCTCAGAGGAGGAGGACGAGCTGGGGGAGCTTCGGGAGCTAGGTTATCCAAGAGAGGAAGACGAGGAGGAGGAGGAGGAGGATGAAGAAGAGGAGGAAGAAGAGGATAGCCAGGCTGAAGTCCTGAAGGTCATCAGGCGGTCTGGTAAGCTGAAGGGCCTGTGACATGTGGGTTAGGGGTGGGTCCTCCTTGAGTACACTGAGACGTCCCCTTCCAGTTCAGTGTCTCACACACGCAAACTGTAGCAACACCACAGGGCCTTGGGGTGCCTTGCACTTAGCCCTACCTGAGACATAGGCTTCCTCCATCCTTGGCTCAGTCCCTCTCCTAATCAGGTTTTCCCTAATGTTTCCTCTCTTCCCTGAGAATTAAGGCCAAGGCTGTTTGGGGTTTGAAGCTAGAGCCACAAAAGGACTTCCCACCTATGGCAGTAAGGGGGTGTGAGGACATTCAGGGATGGAGGACCAAGAAAGTCCAACACCCCCATCACCTGCAATTTTGAACCTAGGATGTGGTCTCTGCTGGGGTGCAGAGGGCTGGCTGATTTACCTGCCTTCTCCAGGACTCCTGTCTGTTTCTCCCTCTTTTTCCTTCCTAGGTTGGAGTGGGAGGGTGCCCTCTAGTGTCTAGATGTAGAATCTAAACTTCAAGAACCAACCTGTCTTCTGCATCTCCAACCTCCGCTGCCTGGGAGAGGGGCCAGGGAGGGGCCTAATACCTGTAACAGAAGGCCTTGCAGCCGGATGTTCCAGATCCAAAACACTCCACAAAAGGTCCCAAGGCCCAGAGATTTTCTAGGCAGGAAGATTTCACCCCCTTCCATGGTTGTTTCTTCCATGCCTGGCCATGGAAGGTGGTGCCACATCTGTCCCTCCTAGGGCACATTAAACTTTCTAGTCTCATTATTTATGGTAATACCGAACAGTTAACCACCTCTGCTAGAAGCTGTCAGCTCTTCTGCACAAACAAAATGCCTTGGGCGTCCTGCCTGCATATGTGGCAGTGAGGGCACTGGCCATGGGAGCAAAAGCTGTTGCTGGGCTTCAGTCCCTTTGTGGGCAAGAGACAGGGGGAAGAGCTGAATCAGTTTCTACTGAGACTCCCCTAAAACAAGTGGAAAAGGGGTGATAGGAGACTGTTCCCTCAGGAAAAGCAGCAGGTGGCTGGGCGCGGTGGCTCACGCCTGTAATCCCAGCACTTTGGGATGCCAAGGCTGGCGGATCACTTGAGGTCTGGAGTTTGAGACCAGCCTGGCCAACATGGCAAAACCCCGTCTGCAATAAAAATACAAAAATTAGCCAGGCACAGTGGTGCGTACCTGTAATCCCAGCTGCTCGGGAGGCTGAGGCAGGAGAATCAACTGAACCTGGGCGGTGGCGGTTACAGCGAGCCAAGATCGCACCACTGCACTCCAGCCTGGGCAACAAAGTGAGACTCCATCTCAATTTAAAAGAAAAGAAATAGGGCCGGGCGTGGTGGCTCACGCCCGTAATCCAAGGACTTTGGAGGCCAAGGCAGGCAGATCACCTGAGGTCAGGAGTTCAAGAACAGCCTGACCAACACAGTGAAACCCCGTCTTTAAAAAAAAAAAAAAAAAGGGGCCAGGCACGATGGCTCACCCCTGTAATCCCAGCACTTTGGGAGGCCGAGGTGGGCGGATTACAAGGTCAGGAGATTGAGACCATCCTGGCCAACATGGTGAAACATTTTTTTTCTTAAAAAAAAAAATGCAGCAGGGCACTGAGTCAAATGTCAGGCCTATGATGAAGCAATATAAACCACCACAAATTCTAGTGGCTCCTGGGTGCTGGTGCTGGGCTGGGCAGGGTATTCACTATTATATCCTGTTTAAGGTAATCTACCCAATTTCCCCTTACTATTTCCTTCAGAAAGGTACCAGCTGATTTATCTAAGCCACATGGCTAGTCGCTGAGAGAGCTGTTCTAGCCCAGTGCCCTCTCCATGCTGCCATGATGCCCATGGAAAGCTTAGCCTCAGCCATCAGAGACTTAGCTTGTTCTCCAGGATAGCCAGATAGATAAGCAGAGCCTGTTTTCTTATCCCCTCTTTCCCACCAGCTGGGCAGAAGACAACCTGTGGCCAGGGTCTGGAGGGGCCCTGGGAGCGCCCACCCCCTCTGGATGAGCCGGAGAGAGATGGAAGCTCTGAGGACCAAGCGCTAAGTGGTGAGGCTTGGGAGTGTGGAATGGGGAGGCAGGGCTGGGGTCTTGGTGAGTGGGCCAGGCTCTGAGTCCCTCTCTGCTTGCCTTTTAGAGCCTGGTGAGGAACCTCAGCGCCCTTCCCCCTCTGAGCCTGGCACATAGGCACTCAGCCCTGCATCTCCCAGGAGGAAGTGGAGGGGACATCGCTGCTCCCCAGAAACCCACTCTATCCTCGCCCTGTTTTGTGCCCTTCCCCTTGCCTGCTAGGGCTGTGGCTTCTGACTTCTAGAAGACTAAGGCTGAGTCTGTGTTTGCTTGTTTGCCCACCTTTGGCTGATGCCCAGAGAACCTGGGCACTTGCTGCCTGATGCCCACCCTGCCAGTCATTCCTCCATTTACCCAGTGGGAGGTGGGATGTGAGACAGCCCACACAGGAAAATCCAGAAAACCGGGAACAGGAATTTGCCCTTCACAATTCTACTCCCCAGATCCTCTCCCCTGGACACAGGAGACCCACAGGGCAGGACCCTAAGATCTGGGGAAAGGAGGTCCTGAGAACCTTAAGGTACCCTTAGATCCTTTTCCATCCCCTCTTCTATGGAGGATTCCAAGTCACCACTTCTCTCACCGGCTTCGACTAGGGTCCAGGACTAAGGCGTCTTTCTCCACAGCCTCAACATTTTGGAAATCTTCCCCTTATCACCCTTGCTCCTCCTGGGTCCCTGGAAGAGGGACTGGCAGAGACTTCTTTGTTGCATTTCGTTTGTGCTTTGATGCCAGGAATGCCGCCTAGTCTATGTCCCCAGTGGGGCACATAGTGGGGGGCGCCAGGTTTTCCTTGTCCCCCAGCTGCTCTGCCCCCTTCCCCTTCTTCCCTGACTCCAGGCCTGAACCCCTCCCGTGCTGTAATAAATCTTTGTAAATAACTGTGCTGAGACTTCTCATTCAGGGGAAGCGGGAGGAAAAGTGAGGTTATGGGGCGTCCTGATAGGGAAGGCGGTGGTCAACCAAGGGTTAGGGCTTTGAGCCTACTGTCCAATCCTCTAGTCTAGGAGTCTTTCTTGCAGACAACAGGCTCGGGGCACTCAGAGGAAGAACCACAGAAGTTCTAGCTCCTCCTTGGGATGGCTGAATGAGGCAGGGTGGGGTGGGGTGGGGAAGTCCTTCCCGAGTAACTGTGGATTCCTCCAATGATTCCCCCATTCCTACAGGACTGCCCTCGGGAAATTCCCCTTTTTCCCTCAGAGCCAGGCCTGTGTGGCCTAATAACGACAGCCCTGGTCTTTTTCCCATTCCCCCACCCTTAAGCAAGCACTTAAGTCTGACTCCGGCTACCGCCTCCGCGTCGGTGCAGTGCCGGGGCTGGAGGCGGGGCGAAGGGGCGGGGCCGCAGGCGGACGCATGTCCCGGTTAGCTCTGGGGGCGGACTCAGCGGCGGAAGTGGCGCCGCCGGAAGATCTTCTTCCGCCCTGAGGCGCCACCGAGGCCGCTGAGCCGAACTGCGGCTGGGGCGGGAAGAGCCGGGGCGGTGACTGACATGGAGCAGGTGGGTCCCGGAGCGGCCGCTGGAAGCTGGTGGAGTGCGAGGGCCGTCTCCCGCCGGTCGAACCCGCTTCCCCGCCCGCTGTCCGTGCTGGGTTCCGTCCGACCCTTCCCACACCCTCCGCGTCCCAGGTTCCGCCCCCTTCCTTTCCCTGGCCTTGCTCCGCCCTACGCGGGTCGGGGTCTCCAGGAATGACACTAGGCGACCCGGCCTACCCTGGGGGGCCCGGGGAGGGCGTTCGGGATCGCCTTCCAAAGTCTCCGTCTTAACTGAGGGGAGAGGCGAGGGAACAGTGTCTGGGTGTTGGGAGTACGGGCGGGTTTGGGGAGGGGTCGGGATCTGGGATTAGAGGAAAACATCTGTGCATTCCGGTAGCTCTGTGTCTCACTGTCATCCCATGTCTCCCCAACTTCTTTTGGAAAAGGCCGTGAATAACTTCCTAACTGATATCAAAAGGGCCGTTTAAGTCTTGAGTTCTTAGAGGTGCATATTACCATGAACACTCATTCTTAATGACACGTTCCCCCAACCCCCGATTTTGGCTTCCTCAGTCAGTGTCTCCTGGTTTTCTTTGTACCGCTCTGACAGTCGGTCAGAGTCCCATTTCACGTTCTCTGTCGCCCAACCCCTCGCTCTGTACACAGAATCTCAGTGGTCTCATTTACCCCCACGGCTTCAGCTTTACACCAACTAAATACCCAGATCCACGTCCTCAGCGCTACCCTTCCCTGGAGCTCCAGGCTTGCCCATCCAGCGGTCACCAGGACAGCTCTGCTTCACGTGGAGCTCACTGGGTCCAAACTTGAACTGGTCTTTTCCGTGCAGATTAATTCTTCCTCTACCCCAACCCAGCCGGAAATCCGAGAATTGCCTTACACTGTCTCTTCTCTTTCAAGTCCCACATCTTAAAAGTGACCTAGTACAGCCAACTTCCTGACCATCCTTCAAACCTGGGCCCACTCCATCTCTTCTGTTACCATGCTGTTGATGTATTGTCGATTTCCAACACTCCAACCCTGGCAGCTTGCAACCCGGTCTCCAAACTGTAACTCTTGTAATCTTTTTAGAACACAAGTCTGGTGTTGTCGATTCCTTGCCGATAACCTTTTTCTGGCTTTCCGTCGCCTATGAGCTGAACCCCTAGCACAATTTACACAGCTCTCTGTGATCTGACTTCTTCCCTAGCAGTCTCCTATGTGCACCCTAAGGTCCAATAATATGGTACTGCAGCATGTGCCATGCCCACACTTGCCATTCATGTCTTCATGACTTTGCACACACCAGCCCCCCTGCTTGGACACCTCCTCCTTTTCTTATCTCCTGGGCTACCTTCTACATGTTTTTCAGTGCAGGCAGCACTGCCTCCCCCTGACCCCCAAGGTTAATTGGCCCTCTGTGTCCTTAGCACCCTGTCCGTAATAGCATAGTTGCTGAGAATACAGACTCCTGCATCAGACTGCCTGGGTTCTGACCTGTTTTGTGACCTTGATGAAATCAGTGTCTCAATGTCCTCACTTGTAAAATGGAGGTAGGAATGTCCCTGCTTCATCAAGTTATGAGGATTGAATGAAATACTGTATGTTTACGTCTTAAACCAGTGCGAGGCACAAGAATGCTCAGTACATTAAAGTGAGTCGGCTAGGTGCAGTGGCTCATGTGTAATCCCAGCACTTTGGGAGGCCAAGGCAGGAGGATCGCTTGAGGCCAGGAGCTTGCAGATAGCCTGGGCAACATAGCGAGACCTCATTGCTACAAAAAATTTTAAAAACTAGCAGGACATGATGGTATGTGTGGAAGGATCCCTTGAGCCCAGGAATTTGAAGTTACAATGAGGTATGGTTGTGCTACTGCACTCCAATGTGGGGGGACAGAGTGAGATCCTGTTTCTAAAATAAATAAATGAAAAGACAGTTATTACTATTTATATAAGACAACATAGCTCATCAGTTATGATTTTTAATTTCATAAGTTGCCTGAGGATGGTCGATGTGGCTTACTAGTCATTTGATAGAGCCTGGTTCTTTTTTTTTTTTTTGAGACAGAGTCTTTCTCTGTTGCCCAGGCTGGAGTGCAGTGGCGCATTCTTGGTTCACTGCAGCCTCCACCTCAAGCCTGGCTCTTTGTCAATAAATAACAGGCTGGAGTGGAGAACGCTGAGGGCAGGATCTGGATTTATTGAGTGAAGATTCAAGAGTGAAAAAGGCCCAGACCTGGTCTGCTTGGGAAAGCCAATCCGGAAATGCGTGCTTGTTACATGGCAAGCAGTAAATCTGGAGAAATGTACACAGAGCTCCTGAGAATTAGAGGGAGAGCAAGGCCAGGGGTGGCTTCTGAGCAGCTGACAGTTAATGGGGGCTATAAAGTGAGGGGACGATTTTACCAGAGGGAGGCAGAGGCTGGAGTGGGCTCAGAGATCAGAAAGCTGGGTCCTCTGAACAGAGCTCCAGTAGGTGGTGGAGGGATAGGGGAACAGGGGAGACGGAACTGAGGAAGACAGGCAGTGTCCTCTGCTGAGGTTGATGATTCCTTTCCTGTATTGGCCTTGAGGAAGTGTCCCTTGACTTGGGAGCCAGCAGGGACCATGCCAGGGGGGAACTATGCTCTGGAGACCTAGTACCTGGTGTTTGGGGCCAGGCCCCCTGGGAAGGGTCATTGTGCATGCCTTTGGGCTGGGCCTTCCTTGGAGCTCTTTTGCCTGCCTGGAATGCCCACCCTCCTTGCCTGCCCTGAGAGATGCTGACTTCAAGGCCAGGGTCAAACGGTCCCTCCTCCCTGTGGCTTTTCTGGCTTCACTCATTCCAGCCTGGGTCAGATGATCCCTTCTCTGGGAGCCCACGGTCCTTTGTTCATTCCTCCCTGAAAGCGCTGATCACAGCGTGGTATTATTTATCTGCCAGTCTTCCTCACCAGACCCGGAATCCCTGAGGGACCAGAACAGGGTCCTGCGGCCCCCAGGCCTTGCACTGTGTCCCGCATACTGCAGGCCCTCGGGACCTGTGTGTTGCATTAGGCTGAGCTCTCACACAGCTAGGCCTGTTAAGGGAGAGCAGTGCGGGTGACACCGAACACCCAGCACACCTGGCAGCTTGTGCTTGTTCCACTGGGTGGTACAGCCTGTTGGCTCCACTTTGCAGATGAGAAAGCTGAGGTTCAGGGGAGGTAAGGTCAAGGTCACTCAGCAGGGATTTAAGGAACTGTTTCCTGACACCAGGTCTGCATGTCTCCCAGAAACTGCCTTGGGGTCCCAGCCTCCAAAGGGGCAGCTGCCACATCAGTGGGACAAAAGATAAGTAAGTGTCCCTTTTTCTGGCTGAGGAGAGGCTGATCCTGGCTGTGTCCAGGCAGAGCTGGTGCTTGGAGGATCCTGTGCTGAACCACCCCCCGCTGCCTCACCTCTCCTGTCCCTCACCCTATGGGGGCCTTTTCTTGAGAGGGCTGAGATATCTCCCGGAAGATGACTGGCCCTTTCCAGACTAACCTTGGGAACTTGGTTTACATAGCAGCACGAAGGGGACAGGTAGGGCCTGATTCACTGGCCTCTGAGTGGGTCAGGTCATGAAATCACAGAGTTGGGGGCATCCCTGCTCTGATTCACAGGGCCTGGCGCGACGGGGAAAGGAGGCGAGCGGATCTCAGTGTGGTAGGGTCTTCCTGTCCGTGGTGCCCTCAGAGCCTCCCCGGGTTGGGGGAGGAGTGTGTGGTGATGAGTCTTGTTTCTATTTGGCTTAACTCTTCCTCTTCTGCTTCCCCAGAAGGAAATGAGAAACAAGCCAGGCTTTGGCTTAGGATCCTATTTGTCATTGTAGCTGTGTCCTCCTCTCCCTACACTCCCACTTCTCCAGGGGATTTCCGAAACCCTCTGTGGAGGGCTACAGTAGGGCCAGTAAGTCAGGCGTCCCGAGGCTGATGGCATGGGCCAGTAAACCCTGAATGTGCCATCCTCGCCAGGCACAGTGGTGCACACCTGTAGGCTCAACGACTCGGGAGCCTATTCCCAAGTTTTTGACTCCAGGACTGATGCCCGACTCTAAATCTGCACCCTTTCCCCTGTTCCAGGGTGGACGTTACGGATCCACAGACGGGCTAACTTACTAGACCTGTACTGTGGCCAGGCACCGTGGTTGTGACTTGGACCTCAAGGGCTTAAGACAGATGGCCTCACGAGATCTAGCTGTGATAAGTGCTGACCCGGAGTTCTGAAAGGTTAGGAGAGCCTGGAGGGTGAGGAGAAGCTCTGCCCAGCAGGTGACATTTGAAGTAGTCTCTGAAGGGCCAGAGTTCTCCCCAAAGGAAGGAGGTCATTCAGAATGAGGAAACGGAGCCGAGGCGATGGGCTGTGGTATGTCCTGGGAGCAGCCCACGGTCAGCAGAGTAGAGAGGGCGAGTGTTGACCCCCATAGCAAAAGCGGAGTGCTGGGGTCTGGAGTCCTCCCTTCTCCTTTACCCTCCCCTGTTATCAAAGACTCACGGTTAACTCACCTTGAGTCTTCTCCCTACAAGTCAGGCTCAGGGAGGGGAGCAGGCAGCCTGCCTGAGGCCCCCAGGAAACCAGTTCCCCTTGCCTTCTTGTGGAGGGAGTGCCTGTGCTCTGGGCAGGGAAAACCCTGCAGAGGGTGTGCCCTGCTCTGGGCAGGGAGGGGTGGCTCTCCAGGCTCGGGTTGGGGTCCGGCTCCAGGAGAGGCAGCCTGGGCAGGGAGGGGCAGCTCTCCGGGCTGGGCGTGAGTGTCCATGTGCACCTGTGCATGTGCTGGTGTAGGGAAGGATGTAAATGGCAGTTCAGTGCATTTCCTGGAAACCCACTATGAGCCTGGTACAGTTCTGGTACTGGGCATGCAGCAGTGAGCAAAGCACAGGAAGTACCTGCTCTCATGGAGTTTGCATTCCAGTGGGAGATGATGGGTAGTAAACACAGACAGTGAATGTGTCATATGTCAGGGGTAACAAGTGCTGTGAAGAAGAATGCAGCAGGGTAAGGCATGCAGGGTGGGGGCTAAATTGGGGCTCAGGAATGGTCTCTCCAAAGGGATATTTGCACAGAGACCTCAATGGAGTGAGAGAGCAAGCAATGCAGAGACCTGGGGAGGAGCACCCATCAGAGCAGGAGGTGCCAGGGCCCTGGACAGGGAGCACGCTTGATGTGTCCATGGACAGTGAGGGACCAGTGTGGCTGGAGTAGAAGGCTCGAAGGGAAGAGGAAAGGGGAAGAGGAGGGCTTGTAGGCTATGGTGGGGACTTTGGCCTTTATTCTGGGGAAGCCATTGGAGGTTGGGGCACTGGAGAGGTGTGGCCTGGCTTTTAACAGGATCCCTCTGGCTGCTGTGTTGAGAGCAGGCTGAAGGGGTGAGGGCAAGGAAGAGTGGCAGGTGGAGGTGATGGTCTGCACAGGGTGATGTGGTGGGTGAGCAGTGGGCAGATACTGGCTGGATTTTGCAGGAAGAGACTGCAGGATTTGCTCATGGTTCTGATGTGGAAGGGAGGTGTGACCAGATGACTGCTGAGCCCAAAGGGGGCCTCTTAATACCCTGTCCCCTGGCCAGCAAGGGCTCTTGCAGGCAGCAACATTTGTACTTAGAAGGTCCCAGCCTGCCATAGAGGAAGCTCATGTGCCTCTGGGGTCAGCTCCACTCTGCCCCTTCTTGTCTGGGGACTGTG
This sequence comes from Cacajao melanocephalus, assembly GCA_963573385.1. NCBI lineage: Eukaryota > Metazoa > Chordata > Mammalia > Primates > Pitheciidae > Cacajao > Cacajao melanocephalus. The sequence continues at coordinate 36,264 of CAUYLG010027560.1, read as the reverse complement.
GGCAGCTCTCCTTCCCATGAGTCATCACTGCAGCTTCTGGGAGGGGCGTGAGGCATTAAGGAGATGATGTCTGTGGGTGCCACTGTGGGCCACCGCTGGCTGGATCTGTGTCTTCTGTACTGGCCCATCTGGATGCTGCACAGCCTGTCTGGTCTGCTGTCCTGTGTTCCCCTAACGAGCTCCCTCCGGGCCAGCCAGCAGCAGGACACAGACCAAGGCCAACCTCCTCTACACCCAGGGCCTCTGCCTTCTACCCTCTGCAGAGTCTGTGTTAACCTGTCATTGACGGGGCTGCTTGACTCAAAACAACCCCAGCCCTGGCCTGAAGCCGTCTCACCAGGCAGTCAGAGCTCAAGACTCTCTTCCTCTGGAGAAGAGCAGGAAAGTAATCCCAGCTAACCCTCATGCAGCCACCACTCTGCATCAGAATCTCTTCTGGGTCATTGCATTGAGTAAGTCATTTAATCCATATCAACCTGTAAGGAGTAGGAGATATTGTTAGCCCCATTTTACAGGGGAGGAGACTGAGGCATGGTGAGGTCGAGTGACTAGCAAGGTGGGAATCTGAGGTTTGACCCATCTCCTGGCTTGCAGTCCAGTTTTCTCGGCTTCACTGATCCTTCCTGATTTGTACTGAGTTAGGGGCTCCGCATGGGCACGGGGTGCTGGTGCCAGCATTTCCTGTGGAATATGGGAGGGGGATGTTTGGAGGACCCCTAGCCTCTGGGTGTTGGAGAACCCACTCTGCCGAGAGTTGTGAGTCATCTTTGGATATGGATGAGACTTGTTCCCCTTCCCTCTGAGTCCCAGGGCACAGCTCTGTGAAATAAGCTGTAGCTGGAACTTGCAGAGTTTGACCCAGCCCTCCATGGGAGGCTAGGAGGTAGAGAAGGGCAAGGAGACTCGAAGCAGTGACAGTAGTTAATGTCTACGTGGTTAGACGATAACCATTTACTCTGTGGTGCCAGGTGCTGTGCTAGGCACGTCACCATCATTATTGTCTCCTTTGGTGCCCCAGACAACACAGGGTCAAGACAGGGGTCCTCAGTCTACAGATGCAGCAGTGGAGCCTTGCACAGAGAGTAGGTGGCTTTCTTCAAATCACAGACCTAGGCTAGACACAAAAGCCTAAGTGTGGTGTCATTCCAGCACTTTGGGAGGCCGAGGTGGGAGGATTGCTTGAGTCCAGGAGTTCGAGACCAGCCTGGGCAACATAGTGAGACCTTGTCTCTACCAAAAAAAAAAAAAAGAAGGAAAGAAAAGAAAAGAAAAATAGTTGGGCGTGGTGGCGTCTGCCTGTAGTCCCAGCTACTCAGGAGGCTGAGGCGGGAAGCTCTCTTGAGCCAGGGAGTGTTTGAGGCCGCAATGAGCTGTAATGACACCACCGCACTCCAGCACGGGTGACAGAGCAAGACCCTGTCTCAAAATTTTAAAAAAAATTGCAGTCTTGCCTTGGCTAGGAAGTGGCTGCTGAGAGCTGCACTCAGCCAGGCTTTGGAGCTGCTAAAGAAAGGTGGCTGGACTTTCCAGCCTGGGGCACGACCAAAGGCTAGCAAGGAGCCCCATCTGTGGCAATGCAGCATGAGATTTGTAACCGGTGGGGGGGGGGGGCAAGTGGGAGGCGGCTTAGCCATCCTGCGGCCCTCTTCCTCTGTATGTGTCAAGGGGCGGCCGTTGCCGCTCCCTGAGTGGGAGCTTGGAATTGCAGAGTCTGGTCACCAGAGAAAGGAGTAGAGCCCAGCCCCTGCACTCCCCTGAGAGCTTCTGCAGGGAGCCAGGACAGCCCTCCACTGCCTGCCCTCTCCCAACCTGGGAATTCACCTTTGCCTGGAGCTGGAATCACCTGGCCTTCCTGTAGATGAAGGAACCAGGCTAGAGGGTTAGGGAGCTTGCTCTGAGCCACACAGCAGGTGAATTGTAGAGTGCAGATTTGAACACAGGCCTTTTAGGGTGATTTTTATTACATGTCACTGTAGTGTATTTAACCTCCCCCTCTTGCAATTTCCCTCTTACTTAAAAGGTCTTTGGGTTTTTTTTTTGTTTTTTTTTTTTTGTTTTGAGACAGAGTCTTACTGTGTCACCCAGGCTGGAGTACAATGGTGCGATCTTGGCTGACTGCAGCCAGATTCAAGTGATTCTCCTGCCTCAGCCTCCCAAGTAGCTGGGATTACAGGCATGCACCACCACACCCAGCTAATTTTTTTGTATGTTTAATAGAGACGGGGTTTCACCATGTTAGCCAGGCTGGCCTCGAACTCCTGACCTCAAGTGATCCTCCCTCCTCAGGCTCCTGAGTAGCTGGGACTACAAGTATGCACCACCACGCCTGGCGGATTTTTATATTTTTTGTGGAGACAGGGCTTTGCCGTGTTGCCCAGACTGGTCTTGACCTCCTGGGCTCAAGCAGTCCTTCCTCTTTGGCCTCCCAAAGTGCTGGGATTACAGGCCTGAGCTACCACACCCAGCCTATTGTTGCCTGTTTCAATGTAACTGAGGAAGCTGAGTCTCAGAAGGGTTATGCTTTGTCCCAGATCACACAGCTAGGAAGGAGGCAGTCTGAGATATAAACCGTGACCTCAGAGTCCATTCCTTTTTCCACGTACCAGCCACCTCCTGTTTGCCCGGAGTCTAGCACACCACCCAGAACCCTATACGAGTGGGGCTGGTACTCTTGTATCCTGGGGAGAGGAAGGGAAGGCCTGGGAAGGGGTGTGGGGCCTGTGCCCACCTCTTCCCTTTGCCTCAGGGATAATTCGCTGTGCCCTGACACCTGACTTTCCTACCCCTCCCCACCCCCTTCCCTCTCCACCCTAGGATGGTAAAACCTCCACTTTCCCCCTCCTTCCCAGTCTCCCTCCCTCCCCAAGTCTTAGCAGTTCAGCTTCCACAGACACTCGGCTGTCAAGTCTGCAGCCATCCCAGGCGACTGTTTCACGCCACAGGTGCTGTTCCCCTGACACTTCTGAAGGTGCTTGGGAGGGGCCAGTGACAGCAACCAGTGGGCTCTTTCGGCAGGGGAGTGCTGCTCCCAGGGGCTGGGTGGCAGCTGGGCCATCTCCACAGCACCCATTCCTGCCTCCCCTCATCAGGACGGTGGGTGGGGGCTGGCGCTAGCTGTTCCGCCTCCAGGGCCTGGCAGCCTATAGTCAGCCAGAGAGGAGCGCTTTGGGGACTGCAGTCCCAGGTCAAGGCGGGTTTTCATCACTTAGACTGGCAGGTGGTCTGATGGAGTTCAGGGGCCTTTCAGAGTCATCTGAGTGGGCCCCATTTTCAAGCTGCAGCCAAGGAGGCCTCGCTCAGGGACTTGCTGGAGTTTGAGGAAAGGCTGACAGGTGGGACTCTGTACCGCCTTTACCCATAGCAGTCTGGTTTTTATCTGTTTTATATGTTGAGGTTCCAAGTAAAGTATTATTATTTTAAAAGTTTATCTTGCTTTGAAAAGGATGTGGTTTGTAGCCAGGGTGGTGGCTCACGCCTGTAATCCCAGTACTTTGGGAGGCTGAGGTGGGAGGATCTCTTGAGCCCAGGAGTTCAAGACCAGCCTGGGCAACATAGACCTCGTCTCTACAAAAAAATTAAAAAATTAGCTGAGCATAATGGCATGTGCCTGTGGTCCCAGTGACTTGGGAGGCTGAGGCAGGAGGATCACTTGAGCCCAGGAGGTCAAAGCTGAAGTTCACATCTCTGCACTCCAGCCTGGATGACAGAGTGAGGTCCTCTCTTTTAAAAAAGGCAGAGGGAGAGGATTGAAGAAACCACTGAGTTTTTCTCCAGATAAGCAGAGGCATGCTGAGAAGGACTTGTCCAGCGTTACTCGGAATTAGTGGCTGCCTGGAGACTGGGGGACAGGTCCCCTAACTCTGGACCAGTGCTCTGTCTACTTATAGGCTGTCATTTGGACTCTGGGCTGCTTTTGGTGGGAGAGTGATAAAGAACACCCTTTCTTTGACTCTTGGCCAGCTACCCCCGCCCCTGCCTCTGAGCCCCCACGCTTGGCTCCCACACTCCCTGGCATCTCCCACTCTCGCGGGCTTCCACAACACCTCTGCTCTAGCCCCATCTGCGTCTCTCGCTTCGACAGGGACGTCTGAGCATGTGAGTGTCAGTGTGGTTGCCACTCCAAGTGCGTCTCACACCCGAGCTGCTGCCACCCAAGTCCTGTCCCCAGGGAGGGAGAAAGTCAGAGGGAAAGACAGACAGACATGGAAGTAGACTGGAGTAGGCGAGTGACAGCACCTGGAAGTGAGGCAAGAACGAGGGAGGACGGGAAGGGAGAGGCAGATAGAGAAGAGAGAACGTGGAGAAAGGGAGAGAGACGGATGGGGTGGAGAGAAAGACTCATAAATGGGAGATAGATTGAGAAGAGGACCCAGATGGGGAAAAATCAAGACAGACATGGATGACGGTATGTTCTGTGGGCTGTGGGGAAACAGGCATTCTTGTACATTGCTAGTGGGAGTGCAAACTGCAAAGGGAACTTGGCAATACCTCACAAACCACATATGCAATTTGACCCAGCAATACCACTTCTAGGAATCTGTCTTGAAGATACATTTCCAACAACGTGAATATATATGTATATGCTCAAGGTTATTCATTGAAGCATTTCTGGAATTACAAACCTAAGCACTCATTCATGGGAGGCTGAATAAACTATGGTTTGCCTATAAAATGGAGTACCAAGCAGCTCTGTCAAAGAACGAGGAAGACAATGTAAAACAGATATGGAGTGCTCACCAGGATACAGTGTTTAGTGAGAAAATAACAAGCAAGAGAGCGTCTGTGGTAAGCTACTGTCCATGTAAGAAAGAAAAGATATAAGAAATACAATGCCAGGCGCGGTGCCTCAGGCCTGTAATCCCAGCACTTTGGGAGGCCAAGGCGGGCCGATCACCTGAGGTCGGGAGATAGAGACCAGCCTGACTAACACGGCAAAACCCCGTCTCTGCTAAAAATATAAAGTTAACTGGGCATGGTGGCATGTGGCTGTAATCCCAGCTAGTTGGGATGCTGAGGCAGGAGGATAGCTTGAACCTGGAAGGCAGAGGTTGCAGTGAGCCGGGATCATGCCCCTGCATTCCAGCCTGGGTGACAGAGTAAGAGAACTTCGTCTCAAAAAAAAGAAATATATACAAAGGAAATATATCCGTTGCACAAAAGAAATATAAGAAAGATAAAGCAGACACTAAAGCCATAAGTTACTGCTCACACGTGTAATTCCAGTACTTTGGGAGACCAAGGAGGGAGGATTGCTTGAGCCCAAGACTTCCAGAACACCCCATCTCTTACTGTTAGGGGTTGAATTGTGATCCCCTAAAAAAGATATACTGAAGTCCTAACCACCTGTACCTCAGAATGTGACCTTATTTGGAAATGGGGTCATTGCAGATGTGATCAGTCAGGGTGAGGGCGTGCTGGAGTGGCCCAGCATGACTGGTGTCTGTGTAAGGAGATGGCCATGTGAAGACGGACACATTGGAAGAGCACCATGTGACAGTGAAGACGGGTCGGTGTGTGTAGCTGTAAGCCGAGTCACGCCAGATTGCTCGCACACCACCAGGAGCCAGGAAGAGGCAAGGAAGGGGTCAGAGGGAGCATGGCCCTCCCAACACCTTTCTCAGACTTCCAGCCTCCTGAACTGTGAGATGATCAGTTTCCATCATTTCAAACAAACAAACCCAAAATGACAGACATGAACAAGGGAGGGGGCAAAAAAATGCTTGCAAGGAAATACAGGCCAGGCGCGGTGGCTCATGCCTGTAATCCTAGCACTGTGGGAAGCCAAAACGGGAGGATCCTCGAGCCCAGGAGTTTGAGACCAGCCTGGGTAACATAGTGAGATCCCTGTCTCCAAAAAAAATAACATGAATTAGCCAAGTATGGTGGTGTGTGCCTGTGGTCTCAGCTACTTGGGAGGCTGAGGCGGGAGAATCGCTTGAGCTCAGGAGTTGAAGGCTGCAGTGAGCCATGATCGTGCCACTGCACTGCAGCCTGGTTGACAGAGCAAGACCCTGTCTTTAAAAAAACAAACAGCGGGGCGCGGTGGCTCATGCCTGTAATCCTAGCACTTTGGGAGGCCGAGGTGGGTGGATCACCTGAGGTCAGGCATTCAAGATCACCCTGGCCATCATGGTGAAACCCCATCTTTAAAAAAAAAAAAAAAACAACCAAACAAAACCCCACACAGATGGAAAGGAAAGTTACTTTGTGAAACAGACACAAGAAATGAGGAGAGAGAGATGGAGAGAGTGAGGAAGGGAGACAGGTCTGGTTGCAAACAAAAGGTCCGTCAGAGACAGGGAAATGTCACCCACCCTGGAGCTGGGCCCGTCACTGTGAGGGATGTGCTGAGCGTGCAGTCTGGCGCAGATCTGGCTGATGGATGTTGGGGTCCCATTGCCAGCGGCCTGTCACATCCCCTCCCCGCTGCCTCCTTCCAGCGCCGAGCCCGGCTTCGCAGCACTGTGGAGATGACCTTGTCGTGGGGCTGAGTGTGGTGTCGGGAGCAGCCTCGGCTCACTGCCTCCGCCTCCCCTGCCCCAGTCTCTGCTGCGAACAGTCAGCTCCTGTTAGAGGGGCTTGCACAGGGGCAGAGGGATGGACAAGCCAGCTTGCTCGGAACCTCCTGCCAGCCACAAACTGGCCTGGGCTTGTTTTAGACGTGGTAGACTGAGGGGCCCAGGAAGGTAGCCCACATAGCAAAAGTGTAGTGGGGTACGTCAGGACGGGAGAGGGGTTAGACCTTGCCTTCCCAAGATCAGGGGCAAACATTAGGGCCCCCCTTCTGGCCCCCAAATATACTCCCTGGTGCTGGGGTGTGGGAAGACTGAGGGAGCTGCTTGGTCAAGTCCCAGAAGCTCAGGCCCCACCAAGCTGGTGAGTTTATACCTCCCCACTTCAGCTCCTCTCTAACTTTCAATGGGACCTTTCCTTCTCACCCAAGGGACAGGGCCTCTTAGAGCCCAGCAAATGGATGGGGCAGAGACCCTAGGCCTGGGGGCTGCATGGCAGGGAGGGAGTGCCAGGATTCCTTTTGTCTTTAGGGTTCCTGAGAGCCCCAAGGTGGCACAGGGCGTTAAGGGATTGGGTAAGTCCATTCACCTCTCCGAGCCTTGGTTGTATCTGTAAAGGAAAAGGACCGTCCCTGCCCTGAGTGGACATGAACGAGGCAGTGGACATGAGCGTGGCCATGGATTTGTAGGCACTGGGCAGTAGAGCACTGGGCTGGCCTCGGGAGTGGCTGCTTCCTGCAGTCTTTAGGATTTGGTCTGTTCCTGTCTGCTGTGTAGCATGGAGCTGAGGGCCAGGAGACCCACGGAGCATTCATTTATTCAACAGTCAATTGCGAAGCACCTATGATGTGCTAGGCAGTGTGCTGGGCACTAGGGAGACGCAGTGACCATGTCAGATAAAGCCCCTGAGGCTGTGGAGTGGACAGTCTAGTGAGAGAAGGGTAAGCAGTGAAATAATAAAGATTGTTTCAGATAGTGACCCCGCTCACTGAGGCAAAGAAGGCAGCTTCCTATCATGTTCTGCTGTGAGTGGGGGAGGGGGTGGGAGGCTGTCTGAGGAGAGGACTTTTGACCTGTCCCCTGAAAGGCCTGTGGGAGAACATTCCAGGCATGGGGAGCACCAGATCCAAGGCCCCAAGGCAGGACAGGGCAGCTGTATTGAGGGATGTAAAAGAAGGCCAGAGTGGCGGTGGCAGCAAGACCGGAAGAAGGGCTGGGCAGAGGCCACTGCAGGCCTGGACTGAGAGGGCCTGGTGAGGAGACTGTTAGCCTGAGAAGGGTGGGCACCCTGGGAGGGCATTGGAGCGCATTCTGTAGGCCGGCTGTTGAGCGAAGAGCAGGAGGGTGAGAGGCAGCCTGGAGGCCCACCCGTGAGAAGCAGATTGCAGTGGTCCAGGCAGAGATGGTGGTGGTTGGGCCGGGGCAGGGCAGGGCAGGGGGTGATGGTGCTGAGAGGGACTAAGATGCCTGCTCTCCATAGCTCCAGGCACACAGACACTGCTCTAGGAAAGCCCTCCCAGTTGCCATGGATTAGGGGGTGGGAGGGGAAGGCTGGCTGCTGGGAGGGAATGTGGCTTTGTGCTTGGAAAACAAAGAACAGAGCTTGGGGCCCTCTTCTTCCTGGGGGTGGTGGCAGGCCCAGAGGCTGTTGACAGGACCAGAGACTGGAGCTCAGGGCTGGGCCAGGCAGGAGCAGGCTGTGGCCCCAGGCATCCGGGAGGGGGTAGGTGCCCAGCTGAGGGACCCCAGAGCCCTCCAGGGTGTGGCTGCTGGGCTTGGGGTAGGGAGCACCAGGAAGGACAGATAGTTAGCAGAATGCTCACCCCTGCAGCCTGGGAGCCAGGCCAGTGGAGGAGGTTTGGGCAACAGTGCCCTGGGCCGTGGGCTGGGGACCCAGTGTGTAGACAGATGTGTTTGGGAGCCAATGGTGGCCCTGGGGGCTGTGGGGGGAGGGACAGGAGGAGATTGACAGGACTCTGCCTCTGCTTCACCCCTAGCCCCACTGCTGAGACCCCACCCTCCCCGCCCTGAGGTGAGGGCCCACCAGGATGAGCAAGCTGCCCGGGGAGCTGGGTGGAGACTTGGAGCGCAGCCTGCCCGCCTTGGCCTCCCTGGGCTCCTCGCTGTCTCACAGCCAGAGCCTCTCATCGCACTTCCTTCTGCCACCTGAGAAGCGGAGGGCCATCTCCGATGTCCGCCGCACCTTCTGTCTCTTCGTCACCTTTGATCTGCTCTTCATCTCCTTGCTCTGGATCATCGAGCTGAATGTGAGTGGGGGCGAGGTGGGGTCGCAAGCTGTGTTGCGGGCCACCCGGGCCTCAGTTTGTCCATCTGCCACATGGGAGGGTTGCCTCTCCCCTGGGGTTGGTTAGCTGTGTAAAATGAAGACTGGAGGATAACAACAGTGGTTCTTATCTTCTGAATGAAGAAAAAGGGGCTCAGAGGGGCTCCGCGTGCACTTGTGTGAAGGCCGAGGCCTTGAACCCACCCCCGGCTCCAGAGTTCATGCTCTTGGCCTCTGCTCTATACTGCCCCCTAGTGGAGGCTCCTGAGAGAGGAGGAGGGGGAGACCTAGGTCTGGCAAAGCTGTTTAACTTTGTCTTCTTTCTGCCTGCCACTGCCCTCTGGCTCCAATTGGTTCATTCATTCGTTTCTTTAATCATTCATTCATTTACTTGTTCATTCATTCATTCAGCAAACATTGTTTGAGTCTCTGCTGTGTCTTTTAGCACTGTGCTAAAAGCAGAGGCTAGCCAGGTGTGATGGCACACACCTGTTTCCCAGCTGTTCAGGAGTCTGAGGCGGGAGGGTCACCTGAGCCCAGAAGTCTGAGGCTGCAGTGAGCCATGATCGCACCACTGCATTCCAGCCTGGGTGACAGAGTGAGACCCTGACTCAAATGAAGAAGTAAATAAAAGCAGAGGGCACAGTGGGGAGCAAAACAGGAAAAACTCCCAGTGGCTCTAATGACATGCTGCCCCTCCCCTACACCACGCAGTGCTTGGCCCACCCTCAGAAACACGGTCGTTGGCAGTGGCTTCATCTGGTCTCCGGGCAGGGCCAAGCCCACAGAGGCAGGAGTCTTGGAAGCAGGGCACCCCAGGCTCAGTTCTATTCCACTCTGCATTGACCTGGTGACCTCAGCAAGGGACTCAGCCTCTCGAGTCCTCCCCTCGTTTTCCTTCTGCAGCGTGGGCTCCCCATCAGAGTTCTGGATGGCAAGGGCCCTTCCTCCAGGTCTCAAGCCTATGTGACAGGAAAACGATGTCTTGTTGATAGAAGTGATGAGCTTGGGGAAGGTGCCGGCTCAGGGCAAAGAGAGTAAGTCTGATTCTGGGCATGTTGAGCTGGAAGGAGAGACGGGGCTCTGAGAGTGACCATCCACTGTGCATCGGAGATGAGCTGGCACCGTCAGGGAGCTGGAGCCGTGGCCATGGACGGCCCCAGGGGCCATCTCACCCCTGAAGAAGCTGTGGCCCAGCAGGCTCAGGGCCTTCTGCAGACTTCCTTTTCAAGGTCCCATCCAACATCAAAGCAGACGCTAAAACTTACCTGCACACTTCATTGAATACGTATTTCCTTACCCAAGGAGAGCCGAAAATATTTTGATAATTTTACTTTTGTTTTGTTTTGCTTTTTTGGTTTTGAGACAGGGTCTCGCTCTGTCGGCCAGGCTGGAGTACAGTGGTGTGATCATGGCTTACTGTAGCCTCCAGCTCCTAGGTTCAAGGGTTCCTCCCGCCTCAGCCTCCCCAGTAACTGAGACCACAGGTGCACCCCATGTTTGGCTTTTTTTTTTTTTTTTTTTTTTGGTAGAGATGGAGTCTCACTATGTTGCCCAGGCTGGTCTCAAACTCCTGGGCTCAAGTGATCCTCCCATCTCATCCTCTCACAGTGCTGGGGTTAGAGGCATGAACCACCGGGCCTGCCTCTGTAATTGTGCCTTTGAAGTTGTTTGGGTGTGTCGGCTGCAGCTGCTCTGCAGTCCTCACAGGTACCTGGGAATTCTTGCAAAGTGAGAAGATCTAACTTACAATTGTTTTCAAATATCATGAAAAATTTCAGAATACGGGATTGAACAATGAGTAAAATCAGCATGAAGTTTCCCTTGGCAGACATTTAATTAAAATTGTATTGATTTTCAGTCTTGTAGTTTTATTTTTGTATTTGGGAGCATATATATTTTTAGTTTGCTGACAGACTGAGTCTGTGTTGCCCAGTGGTTCCAAGGACCTCAGGAGGGTTGTGCTGAGCCGGGGACCTCCAGCCAGAGTGTAGCAAAGCAGGTGCTGAAACCTGGCTGTCCCAAGTCCTGATCCGGTCAGCACCAGTGGGTGCCCAGGCTGGAGAGAAGAGGGAGGAGGACGGTGCTCTGAGGCCCATCGACTGAGCGTGGAAGGGGCTGCAGAGCCCAGGGCAGAGTCTGAGGAGTAAGAGGAGGGCTGGCTGGAATGGGTCGGATGGGGTGGGGTGGGTGGGTGGCAGGCCTGGGGCCTCACCAGCAGCCAGAGGAGAGGTGGCATCAGATTTCGGAGGGCTGGGGTGGGCTTGAGGTAGAGGCATGTGATGGGGCTGTGTGCTCAGTGGGGAGCATCTGTATCTTTAACAAGCCCCACGGATTCGGCTGCCCTGCCGGAGAGCGGAAGCCCTGGTCTAGGCGGTTGTGAGGGGTTTTCTTCCCCAGGGTTCCTGGGCTCCATCACTCCGAGTCCCCTGTGTCCTCCCTTCTCCAGGGTGGCTGGTGCCCCACCTGAAGAAATCTAGGCCCGTCACCCCCAGTCTTTCCGAAGAGTCAGGCTGCAGTCTGGCTTGGTGTCCATACAGTCTGCCAGACCTCTGGACGCTGGAGTCCGGGCCAAGGCCTTGGGGGTCCTGGTGAAAATGTCTGCTGGGCTGGGGTAGGGGTAGGGACAGGGGCGATGACACATCCGCTCCCTCTCCACTTCATCCTCTCCAGCAGCGTGATGGATTTGCCCATTAAGCATAAACCTAATCAATTGATTTGCCACCTGAGGCTCCGTCTGACACCACTGCCCACCCCCAGCCCCCATCAGCCCAGATGGATTATTGGCTGGGAAGATGGAGCACCACAGTGCCGGGAGGGAGATGGAATCAGAGGTGGGCTCCCAGCGCCCTTCTGCTGGCCCTGTGTGGGGCCCACTGCCTCCCCTGCACAGCCCTGAAGCCTCCAAGCTGCCCCTTCCTAGGCAGGGTGCTGAAACCTAGCCCTGCCCCTCGGGGCAGCCTGCATCCTTAGAGGAATGGTATTGGTGCCCAGGTCTCTGGCCTGGGCTGAGCTCCCTTGGTGCTTCAGGGGCCCCCTTGGGTAGTTGCTTAGCACCAACAGCCTCCCCTCCAGGTTCCCCCTCCCCTACCTCCTGTCCCTTCCAGGAGGGAAGGGGCAACCCCAGGCCCTTGCTTCTACCTGTAGAGCTCTTCCTGTCTCCCTCTCACAGACCAACACAGGCATTCGCAAGAACCTGGAGCAGGAGATCATCCAGTACAACTTTAAAACTTCCTTCTTTGACATCTTTGTGAGTGGCCTTGGGAGATCCTGGGGACCCTGAGCAGAGAAATGACTTCTGCTGGGTTCTCCTCTTTGCACGTATATCCAGTCTGATCAGAGACTCGGCTCCCATCCTTAGGGAGCCATCAGTCTTTAAAACCTTCCCTCCACATAGCCCCACCTTCAGAGAGCCCCAAGTGGGAGAGGGAAGATAACACCCTGGTCCAAGGTTACACCCAAATTGTCCCAGAGAAACACTGACTCAGTCATTGTCCCCTGGGGTGTGCATGCCCATAGGGAGGGAACATGGGAGCAGGACCGGAGGGGAGGTCAGCCTGCATCAGGGTGGGGGGCATTTGCTTCCTGTGACGGCCTGGCTCCCGTCCCCTACCAGGTCCTGGCCTTCTTTCGCTTCTCTGGGCTGCTCCTGGGCTATGCTGTGCTGCGGCTCCGGCACTGGTGGGTGATTGCGGTAAGATGCCACGTTCCTGGCAGCCCTGGGCCCTAGCAGGGCTGGTGGAAGGGATGGGATGGAGGAGGACTCACTTCCCAGCCTCTGCTTCCCCCTCCCTCCATCCCTTCCCTGGGCAGGTCACGACGCTGGTGTCCAGTGCATTCCTCATTGTCAAGGTCATCCTCTCTGAGGTCAGTGGCTCAGGGTCCGGCTGGTCTGGTGGGTGTCTGACCTGAGTGGTCTCTGATTTGGGGTGTCTGTCCCTGTTGTCTGGGTTGAGGGAGAGGGAATTCTGTCCTTTGATATCTCTAAGGAATCGTCCTTCACCTGCTTCCCTGACTTAGCCCCCTGAAGCCCCAGGATTCAGAAAGTTCTTTCTCCAGCCTAACCTTGGTTTATCCTGCTGCAGACTTGAGAGGGTTCCCAAGAAGCTGCTACTAGGAATGGGGTGTATGCCAGTTTGGCTGGCTAGAGTTGATGGCTGCAGGAGAGGGCTCTGGGTTGGGGTGACCCCTGCCATGGAGCTCAGTCCCCTCCCTCCACAGCTACTCAGCAAAGGGGCATTTGGCTACTTGCTCCCCATCGTCTCCTTTGTCCTTGCCTGGTTGGAGACTTGGTTCCTTGACTTCAAAGTCCTACCCCAGGAGGCCGAAGAGGATCGATGTGAGTGCTCGTGGGTAGGGGGTGCATTGAGGGTTACCGCAGCCCCAAGAGAGGTGAGTTGTGCACATGAGAGTCGGTCTTTTGGTTTATTTTTTTGAGACGGAGCCTTGCTTAGCTGCCCAGGTTGGAGTGCGATGGCGTCTTCTCAGCTCACTGCAACCTCTGCCTCTCGGGTTCAAGAGCTTCTCCTGCCTCAGCCTCCCGAGTAGCTGGGATTATAGGCGCTCGCCACCACGTCCGGCTAATTTTTTTGTATTTTTAGTAGAGATGGGGTTTCACCATGTTGGCCAGGCTGGTCTTGAACTCCTGACCTCAGATCATCCTCCTGCCTCAGCCCCCCAAAGTGCTGGGATTACAGGTGTGAGCCACCACGCCTGGTGAGAGGTCTTGAGGCATCTTGCCACCTCTAAGCCGCCTCCAGTAGCCGGAGTGGGAACCTGGGGTGGGGGTGCCCCAGGCTGCTAGGGTGTAACTGTCCTGGGTCTGGGCCATGGTGGCCCATGTCTGCCCCTCCAGGGTATCTTGCTGCCCAGGCTGCTGTTGCCCGTGGACCCCTGCTGTTCTCCGGCGCTCTCTCTGAGGGCCAGTTCTATTCACCCCCAGAATCTTTTGCAGGTGAGGGCTGGTGTGTAGGGGAGCTGCTTTCAGGGAGGGGCCTTGTGGGGAGAGGGGTAGGCTGGGTGTGTTCTTTCTCTTCCTTCTATCAGGCTCCCTGGGGAAAGCCAGCAACCCTCTCCCACACACTTTTATCCCCCACATCCTTGCACTCACATTCCCGAACCCCACTACCTCCCCACACTCCCCACCCTCGCCATTGTTATCTGTGCCTGTTTTCTGCAGGGTCTGACAATGAATCAGATGAGGAAGTTGCTGGGAAGAAAAGTTTCTCTGCTCAGGTATTTGTCTGCCTACCCCAAACTTCTGCCCTTGGAATGGGCACCTGGAAGAGGGCCGGTGCGGGGCTCAGCCCGGGTGGGCAGGGGTTTCCCAGTAGAGTCTGAACCTCGGTTAGTGCCCATCCGAGTGTCTGCCCCACCCCCAGTCCAGCCCCCTGGGTCTGCCTCATGCCTGGGCCCACAGGACAAGCAGCCACAAGCCTGCAGGGCCCAGGTAGACCAGCCCAGACCCCCCCGATGTGGCTTGTCTAGAGAGAGAACAGGCCACGAACACCGTGGGGTGTGGGCCCCAGGCTGACCCCTCCCTGCTTCCTGCTTCCGTCCAGGAGCGGGAGTACGTCCGCCAGGGGAGGGAGGCCGCAGCAGTGGTGGACCAGATCTTGGCCCAGGAAGAGAACTGGAAGTTTGAGAAGAATAATGTAAGAAACCCTCTCCCACCTGACCCTCCCATGCGTATTAGGTGTTTCTACTCCCTTTTCTGAGGCCTAAGGAAGAAACCCAAGGATTTCATGGGTTGGAGCCATATTCCTGCCCCAAGAGAGGGAGCTGGGCCCTCGGGTCGGCAGGAGGTGGGGCTGGATTGGACATCCCCGCCCCCTGTACCCCCCCACCCCCCGCCACCATCCCCCTCGGCCCCCCTCCCTGCACCCTGTCTTTACTTCCCTGCTGCTCTGCCCCTCGGCTCCAGGCTTTGAAGGGGACGCCAGGCTTCTGCCTGCATCTGGTGTTTCATTTCATGATCAAAACAACATTATCTACAAAGATCATAGAGAGCTTAGAAAACCGGGAAACAGGCCCCAGTCCCTCTCTGGCCGGTTCCTGTGGCAGCCGCATTGGCCTGGAGACATGGTTTTTCGTGGTTGCAGCCGCAGCCGTGCTCCCATCTTTTAAGTCAGCATCAAAAGCCTCTTAAGCCTCTCTCCCGCCAGTGTCGTGGGTTTGTCAGGAGCTGCTCTTTTGTAACGGCTGCTCAGGTGTCCCCAAACTCCTGGAGGTTTCCATCCTGAGCTGTTAAGAACCTGCCCTGCCTGTCACCCATTTCTGTGCCACCAGCCCACCCCCTGCCTCCACTTTCCTCCCTGCCACCTCTGTCCCTGCCGCAGGAATATGGGGATACCGTGTACACTATTGAAGTACCCTTTCATGGCAAGACGTTCATCCTGAAGGTGAGTGAGGGGATCGGGTGTCCTGGAGCCCCAGACAGCACTGGAGGCTCCAGGAAGGGGCCAAGGGGCCCTTTGGGGGGTGCCTCCCACCAAGAGGGAAGGGTTAGTCTGCCTGAGCCCATCTGGCACCACTCAGCCCTCTGCTGCTCTGCCCCAGACCTTCCTGCCCTGCCCTGCGGAGCTTGTGTACCAGGAGGTGATCCTGCAGCCTGAGAAGATGGTGCTGTGGAACAAGACAGTGACCGCCTGCCAGGTGAGCCCCACCTGGCCGCCTCTTAGGGCACGGGTCGGGGAACAGTCACGCCCCACTGGGATCACTGAAGCACTCTGCGCCTCAGCTGCCCCATCTGTACAATGGGTGTGATGGTAACAGTGCCTGCTTGAGAGGGTCGGGAGGAGGGCAGGAGGAGAGCTCATCCGGCGCTGCCAGGGCCTGCAGATGACGATAGCTCTTAGTGAAGGGGGTCCGGCCAGAGGAGGCTGGCCTGGGGGGTTCTCATCCCTGGGGTTTTCCTGGGGTGGCCTGTTCTACACGTCCCCGTTGACGACCTTCAGATCCTGCAGCGAGTGGAAGACAACACCCTCATCTCCTACGATGTGTCTGCAGGGGCTGCAGGCGGCGTGGTCTCCCCAAGGTGAGTCCCTGCCAGGCCCCCTCTGCTCAGCCAGGCCTTCTGCACTTTGGCTTTGGGTCAGCGTCCCCCGATCTAACCCTCCCCTCCCCAGGGACTTTGTGAATGTCCGGCGCATTGAGCGGCGCAGGGACCGATACTTGTCATCAGGCATCGCCACCACACACGGTGCCAAGCCCCCAACGCACAAATATGTCAGGTGAGCCTCGCCTTGCCTGGGGTCACCCCTGCCAGCCCCTCCCCTGGGAGCATTGAGCAGCACAGGGTACGGCATGTACGGCTGGGCACTTCCCCTGCTGAGGCTGCGTTCCTATTGCCTGCCCCACTGGGCTCTGCCCCTCCCAGCCACTAATCCTGCTAATCTTGCTGCTCTGTCTGTGGCGGTGGGGGGTGGTGGACAGCTGGAACCAAGCCACCAAAGCTGGAGGGGACATACAGGGGTGGCTGGCTGGGGTAGGCCATGGATGGGGACCCGTGCAAGGAAGGGGCCTGAGGGCCATGTGGTCACTCTGGGCTGATTGACCTGAGCAGGAGGCACTGTGTTCTGGGTTTCATTTTCCTGCCTAAGGAGACTTGGGTCCGCTCTCCTCCTACTCACCCTGTCCTCACTCCCTCACCTTTCTCTGGAGTGGCTCAGGAGTCCCCCAGAGATAGAGGGGTTACAGTCTTCCACACCTGTGCCTGGGCTTCTGGAGTCTTCCCTGCTGTCTGGTCTTAGGCTGTGGTGCTGTGGATGGCCCTCCCCATAGACCCCACTCTTCCCCATCCCCTCCTTCCAGCAGAGAGCACTGTTCTTTGAATAGGACGCTGGGCACTGATTTGAGCACTGCACAGACTTGCTGGGTGTGGGGCAAGCGCACTTCCTGTCTGGGTGCCAACTTCCTTATCTTCGGTGTGGGCTTAGGCATGCTCAGTGGCGCTGAGGGAGAATGAAATGGTGATGGGATGTGAACTGTGCCTCCCAGGCTTAGCCTCCTCCTGAGCAGGCATCCCCTCCTGAAGGGGAAGGGGGAAGAAGTGCCAGCCCAGCCTACTCTGCCATAGCAGGGCTGACCTAGAATCTCTGGGCAGAGTGGGTGAGGGCTGGGAAGGTGGTGAGCTTCCTGCCCCTGGGGGTGTGCAAGCACCGACAAGCTGTTGTAGGAGGATTCAAGCATCACACAGCGGGTGGGGTGGAGGGCTGATTCTGCAGCCCCAGGGACAGCTGTGCTAAGCCTTGTTGACAGGGTGGCTCTCCCTTCCTGCTTCCAGCCCAGTCCCAGCTGGGCCAAGAATGGAGTGTGCGTGGTGGGGGCACAGGGGCTGTCAGGGCCTTGCTCTGTTCCAGAGTCCCCCCCCAGTGACACCTCTCTCCACAGGGGAGAGAATGGCCCCGGGGGCTTCATCGTGCTCAAGTCGCCCAGCAACCCCCGCGTCTGTACCTTCATCTGGATTCTTAACACAGATCTCAAGGTGGGGTGCTGGGGGGCTGCCAGGTGGATTCGCGGAGTGGAGGGGACGCTGCTGCTGTCTTGGTTGCTATGTGACCTTGGGGGTTCTCTGCTATGCCTGGGCCTCCCCTTTGTCAGCCTCCTTTCTTACTTGAAAATGTGGGTCAGGGTCCAGACGGTCTCTTAGCCCTGAGTTGCCATAGGGCATGTGCCCCCTTCTTACCTCTGAGTCCCGAGGCCCTGAGGAGGGGTGCCTGGTGGCCAGCCCAGCCCCACACAGGTCTGTTTGTGTGGCTGGTGCCAAGAGCCAGGCACAGCATGTTCTTCCCACCAGGGGTGAGGGGGAAAGGGCAGGGCGGCCCAGGCTGGATTCCAGAGCTGCACCTGCATTCTGGCCCAGAGACCCCTGCTGGTGCCAGCTGCAAGGGGAGACCCTGCTGAGGCCAGGCCATCAGGTGACTTCTGCCTGCTTTCCCCCAGGGCCGCCTGCCCCGGTACCTCATCCACCAGAGCCTCGCGGCCACCATGTTTGAATTTGCCTTTCACCTGCGGCAGCGCATCAGTGAGCTGGGGGCCCGGGTGTGACCGTGCCCCCACCCACCCTGCTGGCCAGGGTCCTGTTGCCACCACTTCCGGAGCCAGAAAGGGGGCCAGTTGGGCTTCGGCTGCCCACACAGGACCTGGCCCCAAGCTGCCACCCTCCACTGAGCCACGCAGTGCCTGGAGTCGACTGTCTGAGCAGGCTGTGGGTGGAGCAGTAGACTCGGGCCCCGCTGGCTGGAGGAAGTGGGGTCTGGCCTGCTGATGTTTACACGGTGTCCTGCCTCCTGGAGGAGCAGATTGCTATCCCCTGCCTTGCCAGGGGCAGGGTCTGGGCTGGGCGCCTGACTTGGGTGGGGAGGGCCAGGGCCCTGGGCAGGGCAGGGCAGCCTGTCACCCGTGTGAAGATGAAGGAGCTCTTCATCTGCCTGCACTGTCATCAGTTTTTTAGGATTATTGAAAGAGTCTGGGACCCTTGTGGGGGAGTGGGTGGCAGGTGGGGGTGGGCTGCTAGCAGTGAATCTCTGCCTCTCCCAGGCTGTCCCCCTCCTCCCAGGGCCTCCTGGGGGACCTTTGTAATTTAAGCCAATTAAAAATATGAACTAAAAAAAAAAAAAAAACCCAACCCCTCCCTCTGCCTTGCCTCTTGAGGGAAGAGGAAGGCAGGCAGCAGCTTGGATGAAGAGGGAGATCCCTCACAGCCTCTCAGGGGCTCACAGGAGGACGGAGCCAGGGGAGCCAGTTCCTGGAACCCACCCGCCTTTCCTGACCTATTCAGCTGAGCCGATGACTGGTCAGAAAAATATGCCCCGCCCCCTGCCAGGCCTCAGCCCCAAAGTCTCTAGCCCAGGATTGGAGGTGGGGGTGCGGGCACCTGGCAGTGCCCACAGCAAGCCTTGACTATCTGGCTGGCATGGAGGTGGGGCTTGAGCTTCAGGGTCTCAGGCGCCTCTGGGATCCCAGCCACCTGGAGCCCTGGACCTCCCAGACTCCACTCACCCATCCCCTCTCCCTGCACCACACTCATACCAGGGGCAGCCTGGAGCTGGATCGCAGGCTGGAGCCAGGCCACTGCCTGCCCTCCCCTCTGGCTGGCCTGCCTGCCTGTAGGCTTCCAGCGGAGCCAGCTTCTTCGGAGCCAGGTGGATCCTGTCTCGGTCCTGTCTAGGTGTGTGACCCTGGGCGAATCTACCTCTCAGCTTCTGCTTCCTGTTTTATGAAAATGGGACTGATGTCACAGGGTTGTTACGAGATTAAAAGATATGAAGAACCGGGCACAGGCTCAGTAATCAATAGTCTGCAATTCTGCACCCAGGTGGGTGCCCATGGGCCTGACCTTCTCCTGGGTACTCTGCTGTCCCCATGGGGTCCTGAATTCAGCCCCCATCACTGCTTTTCCCGTTGCCCTTTGCTTTGTCCACTCGGCAGGGTCGTCACTACTCATCCCCTCATGCCCACCACCTGTGTGCCAGCTTCTTGCACCATGAGTTGCTACCGCTGGGTGCTGGGCTGTCTCCACAGCCATCTGTGTCCCTGCTCCCCATGAAGGAGAGCCAGACCCCTCCCAGGTGGCACATTGGAGCTGGCAGTCTCCAGAGCTCTTCTGGTCCTCTTATAGTGCACAGAAAGTGGGGAAAGGGGCCCAGAGAGGGGCAGGGACTGACCCATGGTCACACAGCCTATGTATGGCTGATCTGGGGCTTGAGTCAGGCCTGGCTGTCACCCATCAGAGCCCCTGGATTTCCATTTCACCCAACACAGTATTGGGGTAGAACTGGGACCCCCGTCCACCCCCACCGGCCTGACTTAAGAGACCACTTCCCTGACCACCAGCCATGGGGAAGGCAAACACCTGGCCAAGGCTCATGCCCCAGGGTCCCAGGTATGGAATTGACTTCCTCCACCCCTGCTGGTGTGGGGAGGGTGACTGGGTCCAGGCCTTCAGTGCAGACGCCTGAGGACGTGGTTGCACTGTCCCTTCTGGTCGAGCGCCACAGTCTGGGGATGTGCCCTTGAGCCCAGGCAGAGGCGAGCACAGCCAGGGCAGGACCTGGCAGACCTGGTACAGAGCCCAGAGGGGGCATCAGTTCCTGCCGGTCCTGCTCTGTTTACAGACAAGCTGCTGTCCTCCCTGCAAAGGGGAGTGGGTGGGGCAGAGGGCAAGTGCCAGGGGTGCACGAGGCTGGGCATGTGGCTGGCCTGAGACGACGTCTGAGGAATGTCAGGCACCTGGAGGCTTTGCCCCAAGGACCCCAGGCTGCAGACCTCTGACGGGGCGGGGTGGGGGGGCAGCCAGCATCCAGTACCCCAACCCCTGCCCTGGGTCTGGTGTCCCCCCATCAGTGAGTCTTGGCTCTGCTTATAGCATCTGACGCCAGAGGGGCCGAAAATAGCCCCTGGAGAAGGGGGAGGAGGGGGCTATTTAAAGGGCCTGGGAGAGGAGAGGGAGTGAGGAGTGATCATGGCTACCTCAGAGCTGAGCTGCCAGGTGTCCGAGGAGAACTGTGAGCGCCGGGAGGCCTTCTGGGCCGAATGGAAGGATCTGATACTGTCCACACGGCCCGAGGAGGGGTGAGTGTGGGTCCGATAGAGCCCTGCCTCTGCTCCCCCAGAGCACCCTCACTAAGCCATGTGAGGCCAGAGCGGGAAGCCCTGGAGAAATTTCTGGGGGTGGGAGCAGGAAGAACGCTCCAGGGGGAGAGCAAAGGGGAACTACCCCTCCTGCTCCCAGGTCCCAGCAGCCCCAGGGCACTTCCCACACAGCTTGTGCCCGGAGAGCAACAGCTCCCAGGAGCTCACTGCCCCTCCCCTCTTCCCAGCTGCTCCCTGCATGAGGAGGACACCCAGAGACATGAGACCTACCACCAGCAAGGGCAGTGCCAGGCGCTGGTGCAGCACTCACCCTGGCTGGTGATGCGGATGGGCATCCTCGGCCGTGGGCTGCAGGAGTACCAGCTACCCTACCAGCGGGTACTGCCGCTGCCCATCTTCACCCCTGCCAAGATGGGCGCCACCAAGGAGGAGCGTGCAGACACCCCCATCCAGCTGCAGGAGCTGCTGGCGCTGGAGACAGCTCTGGGTGGCCAGTGTGTGGACCGCCAGGAGGTGGCTGAGATTACCAAGCAGCTGCCTCCTGTGGTGCCCGTCAGCAAGCCTGGTCCCCTTCGTCGCTCCCTGTCCCGGTCCATGTCCCAGGAAGCACAGAGAGGCTGAGAGGGACTGTGACTTGGGCTCTGCTGTGCCTGCCCTGGGCTGGGCCCTTCCTGGCTAGGACTGTGGAAGGGAACTGCTGGCCATGGCTGCTTTGTAGTTTGCCCAGAGTTGGGGGCTTAGGGGAGGAGGGAGCCAGAGGCCAGGATGCCTGAGCCTCCTGAGTTCCCAAAGGGAGAGTGGCAGAGACGGTGGGCACTAAGGGTGGAGAGCTGGGGGCCAGCACAACTGAGGACCCTCAGCCCCAGGAGAAGGGACAAAAGGTACTGGTGAGGGCAAGAAGTGCCTGGAAGGAGTGGCCCTGATCCAGGAACAGTGCGGGGAATCTGGAACACTCTAGGCAGAAGAAGCTGGGAGGGAGGGGAGGTGAAGAGGGCAGAGGCAAG
Organism: Cacajao melanocephalus; assembly: GCA_963573385.1. Taxonomy (NCBI): domain Eukaryota; kingdom Metazoa; phylum Chordata; class Mammalia; order Primates; family Pitheciidae; genus Cacajao; species Cacajao melanocephalus. The sequence goes on along the minus strand of CAUYLG010027560.1, from coordinate 14,869 downwards.
GATGGTGGGGCCCCCAGCACCTTAGTTAGTGCCGCAATAAATGCTCAATCATGCCAAAGTCGTGTCTCTCCTTGTGGTTGTGGGGCTAGCCCATGGGTGTCCCCCCAGTGCCCTTTTCTGGGACCAGGCCCTGCATCTGAGCTAAATATGGCAGAGCTAATGGGTACGCCCCATACTTGGGGTGATGGGGCTGGAAGGGAGCTGTAAACAGGGTGCTGTCTCTAGTCTCCTTTCCGTACCCTGCCCAGTCCTGGCTTCTGTGTCCAGCCCCCTGGCACTGGGTGGTACCCAGCAAGCCAGCTGGCATCCAGGATTTGTTTCAATGATGTCTCATGGAGAATATGGAGGGGCTGGCACCAGGACTGTCCTTGGCTTTGCCTTAGGGTGTGAACAGGGTCAGTGACCTCAAGGCTAACCTGCCTCTCAGTTTTGAATCCAGACAGAATCAATCCTTGGCAGTCTCGCTCCACCCGCCCTGCCCTGGAAGCCAGGGAAGGTTGGAGGTGCGAGGGGGTCAGGTTCCTCTCTGTGACCCCTGCAGCTGTTACAGTGACTCATGTCCCAACTTGGCTGCCTCTCCCAAGGAGACTTTCCCCTGGGGACAGAAGGGAGGGGAGGGCACAGAGGAGGCCCGAATCAAGCGGGGCCAGGAACCCACCATGGCAGGAGCTGGGCTGGTGGCCTACCTAGGGCAGAAGGCCCCCAGACTCATCCAGAGGGGAAGGAAGGGGTCTTCAGGGAGACCAGGGAGATGCAGAATTGGCTTGCCATCAGGGGGACAGGTGGGGAGACCCTGGGATTTTGACAGCCAGGACCTAGGGCAGCCGAACAGAACCTGCAGGCCTGGCCTGGCCGCTGCTTCGGAGCTGAGCTGGAGTGTGGGCTGCTAGAGGAGAGGGGTCAGAGCACCAGCTGCAAGCCAGTCCTGCCCATCGACGTGCACCAGCCCCAGTCCCAGGATACGCAGGACCCCAAATCTGCTGGCCTCCAAGACTTGGACTGCGCCCCCTGGTGGCCCTGGCTGCCCTCGGCGAAAGCGCCCCGCGCCACGCCCCCACCCCCCATGCCCTCCTTCTGCCCTCACCTGGGTCCTGAGCTCCCGACATGGCGAGAACAACCCGAACCCGAACCTTCCGTCCTCAGCAGCCCCCAGATAAGCGGCTGGGAGCCCGCGGGGCCCGCAGGGGAGGCCCGGCTGTCGGATGGCAGGCGCGATAGGGGAGGCCCAGCTGTTCCGCCCGCTAAGTGCATTAGCGCCGCTCGCCTCCCCTATCGCGCCTGCCATCGGACAGGCGGTGCTGCGCCGGGCTCTGGGCTCCCGGAGCGACCACAGCGGAGGCCGGAACGGACTGTCCTTTCTGGGGCGGGTTGGGGGGGGGCGCCGCTGGAGGGCCGGGTGGCGTAGGAAAGGACGAGAGAGGCCTGGAGGAGGGGAGGAGAAGGGAAGTTGGGTGGCAGTTCCAAGAGAAGGGTGGGTGCTGGACTGGTGTTCGGGAAAGAGGGGAGCCTGGCGGGGTCTGGGGAGGGCGCTGCGAGGGGGAAACTGGGGAAAGGGGCGAATTCCCCAGTCTCCACCTCGAATCAGGAAAGAGAAGGGGCGGGCTGCCGGGCAGAAGGGGTGAATGGCTGCGGGGAGCTGGAGAAGAGGGACGGGAGGGGCCGGGCCGCGGGGATCGGGGTCTAAAAATTGTGGGGGTGAGGAACTGACGGTGGAGGGGGGCACAGAGGCGGGACTCGGACCGGCGCAGGCGAGGCGGAGGGCGAGCTCTGCGGAAGCAAGTGCAGGGCGGGGCGGGAGCCGATTGCAGCTGCAGCCGCCCCCCTCACCTCCGGTGCGTCTGCCGCCCGGACACTAAGGGAGATGGATGGATGGGCTGGGGAGAATGCGGCGCGCGTAGCCCCGGGCGGCTCTGGTTCAGCTGCCGCCCCCGCAGCGGACGGATCGGGGCGGGGGTCGGGCGGTAGAAAAAGGGGCTGCGAGACGAGCGTGGCATTGGGCGGGCCGCAGCGGCAGCATGAGCGGCGCAGACCGGAGCCCCGCTGCGGGCGCAGCCCCTGACTCGGCCCCAGGCCGGGCGGCGGTGGCCTCGGCCTACCAGCGCTTCGAGCCGCGCGCCTACCTCCGCAACAACTACGCGCCCCCTCGCGGGGACCTGAGCAGCCCGGACGGCGTCGGGCCGTGGAAGCTGCGCTGCTTGGCGCAGACTTTCGCCACAGGTGGGCGGGGGAAACTGAGGCAAGAGGGACAAGAGGTCGTCAGGGAGTGAAAGCAGGCGCGGGGAGACAGAAAGGAGACAGACCGCGCGCCCGCCAGATGAGGACCAAGAAGCAGAGATAGCTGAGAGGTGCAAACAGAAGAGAAACAGCAACAGCCTTTAGGAGAGGGGCAGAGGAAAGAGAGGAGGCGAGAGGGAGCAGAGAGCACTCAGAATTGAGGGCTAAGATTGGGGATGCAGGACCGGCTGAGGTGGGAGATGCAGAGGAGGAAATGGAGGCAGAGATGATCGGTCAGGGGCGAGAAACCGCCAGGATTTCCCCGCTAAGCCTGGCTGGTAGGTATAGTTTTCTTTTTTTGAGATGGAGTTTCGCTCTTGTTGCCCAGGCTGGGGTGCAATGGGCTATCTCGGCTCCCTGCAACCTCTGCCTCCCGGGTTCAAGCAATTCTCTTGCCTCAGCCTCCCAAGTAGCTGGGATTACAGGCATGCACCACCAAGGTCGGCTAATTTTGTATTTTTTTAGTAGAGATGGGGATTCACCATGTTGGTCAGGCTGGTCTGGAATTCCTGACCTCTTCATCCACCTGCCTCGACCTCCCAAAGGGCTGGGATTACAGGCGTGAGCTACTGTGCCCGGCTGGTACCTGAGTCTCAGAGCGGAGGTACCTGAGTCTCAGAGCGGAGGAACCTGAGTGGAACCTGAGTCTCAAAGTGGTGAAGTTCCCTTCCCAAGGGAAGTCCGTCCATGTTGGAGCTGGGTTCAGTCTAACTCTGGGGCCAGTGCTTTTTCCAGATGGAGACACACTTGCAGAGGAGAAGGAAGAATTAGAGAGAGGCAGGGAGATGCAGGGGAGGGAGGAGTGACGAGGTAGGGGCTGCCTGGGCCGGCCTGGCACCAGGACCCTCTCCCTCTGCCCTGCCCAGGTGAGGTGTCCGGACGCACCCTCATCGACATTGGTTCAGGCCCCACCGTGTACCAGCTGCTCAGCGCCTGCAGCCACTTTGAAGACATCACCATGACAGATTTCCTGGAGGTCAACCGCCAGGAGCTGGGGTGCTGGCTGCGGGAGGAGCCGGGGGCCTTCAACTGGAGCATGTACAGCCAGCATGCCTGCCTCATTGAGGGCAAGGGGTAAGGACTGGGGGGTGAGGGTTGGGCAGGGGAGCTTCCCATAGAGTGGCTGTGGCTGGTGGGGGCAACAGAGGCCTGAGTGCGGAACTGTCTTGAGCCCTGCCTTGTGCCCCCTGTACAGGGAATCCTGGCAAGAGAAGGAGCGCCAGCTGCGAGCCAGGGTGAAACGAGTCCTGCCCATCGATGTGCACCAGCTCCAGCCCCTGGGTGCTGGGAGCCCAGCACCCCTGCCTGCCGATGCCCTGGTCTCTGCCTTCTGCTTGGAGGCTGTAAGCCCAGATCTTGCCAGCTTCCAGCGGGCCCTTGACCACATCACCACGCTGCTGAGGCCTGGGGGGCACCTCCTCCTCATTGGGGCCCTGGAGGAGTCGTGGTACCTGGCTGGGGAGGCCAGGCTGACGGTAGTGCCAGTGTCTGAGGAGGAGGTGAGGGAGGCCCTGGTGCGTAGCGGCTACGAGGTCCGGGACCTCCGCACCTACATCATGCCTGCCCACCTTCAGACAGGCGTAGATGATGTCAAGGGCATCTTTTTCGCCTGGGCTCAGAAGAAGGTAGGGCTGTGAGGGCCCAGTGTGCTCTGTGGCCCCCACCTGGATTCCCTGCTCTTTGAGGTGGCACCTAATAAAGAAATAATGGCCTGCCACTGCGCTCAGTGCTGTCTGTGGCTCTCTTGGGAAGCAACAAGGGCCCAGAGATCTGAGTGTCGGGGTGGGGGAGACACTCACTCTAGGCTTTCTCTTTTTCCAGAAGCTTCCTTGAGGGTAGCATTCTGTACTACTCATTCTTTCCAAACTAAGGAAGGTCAAGGTCAAGGGGAGCTCACGGGGCACCTGCAGTGCACCAGGCAGTTGTGATATGCCATTCTGCCCATGACATCATTCATTCCTGCATTCAGCAGCAAGTCCTGCTAGTCTGTTTCCAGGTGAAGCTCAGAGAGATAGAGTAACAAACAGTGCAGCCTGGTTGAGACCAGAACGGGGGAGAGTGGGATCATGAGGAGATGGAAGTAGCATCTGCAAGGTGGTAGGGGTGTTAGGATTGAAGCACAAAGGCCCAGGGAAGCCAAAGGGCAAGAACTGGCTCTGGCTCCCTCTCACAACTGGACTTGAGCTCTGCCCAGCTCTGCTCTGGGCCTGCCATTCCCTACGCCCACATGCCCAGGCAGAGACCCCACCTCTGTCTACTGCCTCCAGCCAGGCCTCCCCCTGCCCCTACAACTGTCTTCTCCTGCCCTCCAGCCCACCCTATTCACACAAATGAGCTGAACAAAGGCAGGTGAGGCTGAAAATAATTTATTAACCACGTCCCTTGCTACCCTCCCACCTTAAAACAGTTTTCAGTATCAAAAGAACCTAGCACAAGCTACCCAAGTCCCTGAGGTTGGAGTCCTGGCATAGCTCCCCTCCCCCAAAGAGGAACCAGGGGTCAGGGGCAGAGCAAAAATCCAGCGTGCTTTGACCACGGGCACTGCCTTTCTACCCCAGAGGGGAGGGCAGAAACCAGACCCAGCCACAAGCTTTCTCCCCTTTTCCCTCAAATCCCTTCCCCCTCACCAAAGTCCAGGCAATGGCAAAGGGGCTGACAGCAGGGGAAAGGGGGTTTTGGAGGGGAGGTCAACCATGCCAAGGCAAGGAGATACAGAGGCTGGAGAGAGCCCCAGGCATCCCCATTTTCCTTCCTCTGCCCCCAAGGGGCTGGTTCTGGAGGGTACTGTTGTGTGGAGGCCCTGCGAGGTGTGCAGGGGGCACCGGATAGGGAACACGCACACAGGCAGCCTGGCTGTGCAGAGGTCCTGGCTGTCCGCCCGGCTGGGGCCTTGGGCAGAGCTGCTGCTCCACAGTGATTACTGATGGTGACATGATTCTCTCATCCTCTCCAACCTCTCAACTGAGGGCACGTTCACCTGCAGTCACACTTGCCTCACTCACACGCCCACCAGCACGCTCACATGCATGTTCCCCTAACCCACGCTAACCCACCCGCCCCCTGCACACACTCACTTGGAAACAACACCTCGTACCCCGCAACACCCTTCTCCATGCTGCACATGTAGGCCTGAGCTCACACACACCCAAGCCCATGCTTACCACAGGTCAGCTATGCACTCCGCCTGGCCCACACGCCCCACACACAGTGGCAGGCTCTCAACAAGACCTCAGCACGGGATCCTTGCCCTGGGCTTGCTGGCGCCCTGGCCCTGAAGGGGAGTGTGGTGAGGCCTCCTGGGAACCTGGCAATGATCAGAGCGAAACCCCTTCCCAATCCCAAACCCAGCAGCTTGGTCCCTCAAGATCCCATCCGGAGAATCGCCTTGAACCTTGGCTGGCCAAAGAACAAGCATCCGGCGCCACCTAGTGGTGTCCTGGAGGAGGGTGGGGGTGGCAAGAGAAGGGGACCCCCTGTATCCCTAAGGCCTGTGGTCCCCAGTCTCCCAAGTAGACAGAGGGCTCTGGGACCAAGCCAGGCAGCAGGGGATGTGGGGAGGAAACAGGCAGCTTTCCTCCCGGTAGAGCTAAGAACACACTCAGTTCGGCTCCAGGAAGCAGAGGGGCTGCCCATTCTCTAGTCCCAGATGCTGGGAGGCCTTCCCTAGCACAGGCTCCAAGGCTGGTGAGAGCCAGCAGGAGTGGGCTGGCCACATAATTCTGGGCCCACATCCTTCATGTCCAAGTTCAAGAAGTTGAAAGGAGAAAATGAATCATCTTAAGGGTTGAGGGGAGAAGGGAGGCCAGCAGGGTGGGGGCAGGATCCCCATTGGGGCAGACCCGCTCCCAAGATCTTCAGTCCAGCTTAAACTTGGCTTCTGATTCCTTCAGCAGATACAAGCTGTCATCTTCCAGAAAGCTGTGAGCCAAAGGAGGAGCCCACTGAGGCACACAGCTCTGAGAGCTCGTGTGGGGGCAGGGTGGGGTGCAGCCGGGCTGGATGGGCACATAGAGCCCCCAGTGTCCCCTAAGAAGTGGGCAAGGGAGGGCTCAAAGGTGAGCACCGGGCGGGGGCAGCACCCACCTGAAAAAGAGGACGTGGACAGGGATGGTGCTGATGTGCCAGATGGCGTGGGCATCCAGGACCCAGAAGAGCGGTGGGAAGTCCAGTAGCTCCAGCAGGGCCAGCCCCTGCAGCAGCAAGACCACCACCACGCACTTGCGCACGTGAGGCAGCCGTCGCCGGTTCCACAGGCCCCAGGCCAGCCACCACACCACGTTGACCAGGCCTGGGTGCCAGGTGGGGGCAGGAGAGACTCATTCCTTTGGCTTCTTCTCCCCAAGGCCGCCCCCAACTCCATGCTCTCTGACCCTAGGATCATCCTCGGACTCTCCTCCCAGCCTCCTCTCTCTCCCACCTCAAATTCTTCCCCATTCCTCTACCCCAAGGGTCTCTCTAGAACCTCCCTTTCCAGAAATGGCACCAACCCCCCACTCGCACCTCACGCTAGCACTTCTGCAGATGGCCCAAGCTCCCCAGGGCCTCACCAATAGCCACGTTGGCCACCAGGTTGTAGCCATAGTCGAAGCGGATGAGGCTCAGGTAGGAGACGTGCGCAGTCAGCATTAGCAGCAGGAGAGCCCGGAAGGCACTGAGCACAGCTGGGTGCTGCAACCCCACGGTCCTGCCCCACCATCCAGGGCTGCTCAGAGGGCGGTGGCCCGTCCCCAGAGCAGCATTCCCTGAAGCATCTCCTCCCCACAACATGGGTACATGGCCCCTCAAGCCACTACCCCTCTCCCCACCAAACGGGCCGGCTGGGCAGGCCTCCAATCCTCCCAGAGGCCGGGGGCCAAGTGCTACAGCTCCTTGTCAGAAGCCAGGGCCCCCAGTCCTACCCCAGGGTCCCCACCCAGGACAGCTGATGGGGGGTAGGCGTTGGGAGACTAGTGAAGAAGGCCCTCATAGCAGCACCCCCAGGGGAGGGCTGGGTGACCCCTTTCTGCCCCCAGGGCCCGATTTTGCCCCTGCAGCCACCCAGGCAGGCTCACCTGACGCAGCACAGATAGATTGAGTGTAGGATGACGGTGGAGGCACAGAAGTAGTCCATTTTCTGAGGACAGGGAAAGGCAATGAGGGAACAGCAAGAGACTGCGTGGAGAGGACCCGCGGGGATGGGGGCACAGAGGGGTGACAGGGAGGGGATGGGGGTCTGGGCCTGCCTATAGCTGTTTCACTCCAGCTGAGCCTTGTGTTCACATCATTGTACAATTTTTTTGTGCTCAGGAGGCCGGGTGCGGTGGTACTTTGGGAGGCGGAGGTGGGCGGATCACAAAGTCAGGAGTTCAAGACCAGCCTGGCCAACATGGTGAAACCCCATGTCTGCTATTTTTAAAAATAAAAAATTAGCTGGGTGTGGTGGCACGTGCCTATAGTCTCAGCTACTCGGGAGTCTGAGGCAGGAGAATCACTTGAACCTGGGAGGCGGAGGTTGCAGTGAGCTGAGCCTGGGCGACACAGTGAGACTCTGCCTCAAAGAAAAAAAAAATTCTCAGGAACAAGGCTTTAGGGACACTGGTGGAGGGTCCCTGCTCAGGCTCCGGGACATGACCACCCCGCATGGAATTCAGAGCGCAGTGTGGAGTCTGACAGCCACGGGGTCCCGTCCTGGGGCAACCCTTTACTAGCTGGGTGTCCCTGAGCAAGCGGGCCACCGCTCCAAGGCTCAGCTGGCTCATCAGGGAAGAGCTCATCATCATCCCCACCTGACGAGGCTCAAAGCGGCTCAAGGGCACCAACAGGTGCAGGATGCATGGCCCTTGCTCCTCCCAGCGCACCCCAAAGGGAGTTGGCGTGACCCTCTAGAGCCTCTCTGCCCGATTCTGGGCTCCTCTGGGATCACCCTGTACGGAGTCGGGGGAGCTGGAGGAGTGCTCACCTCTGTGAGGTCCGTGTCCCTGGTGTGGAAGACTGTGGACCAAAACCATGCGTTGAGGGACACCTGAGGAAGAAGGGGCTGGTGAGCACGCTCCACCCCTACACCCCGAGGCCAAGGACCCCCACAGGCTCACATCCATTTCACCTTTGGGAAGGGGCTCTGTGGGGCAAGAAATGTGCTTTTCCTGTCCCTGGAGCCCTCCGAACAAACCTGTGTCCCTCTACCCCCACTCAGCCAGGGTCCCTGGGGTGGACTTCCCGTCACCCCAAATCCCCAAGGCCACAGGGGGCTGCAGCCTCCACAGGTTCCGGCCTGGCCTGGGAACCAGTTCTGGCAGAGCCAATTCCCAGTTACTCAATCGCTAAGACAACAGCCCCCAGGGGCCTGGCCTCCTCCTCCAACCGGCAGGTGATGAGAGCTCCACCCAGGCCCAGGGGAGCTGGTGACCTCAGCCTCTGGGGGCGGGAACGAGGTGGGTGGGGTGGAGGGGCTTGAGCCAGCTTGGGGTGTGTTCCGAGCAAGCAAGCGAGCAGGGGAGGGAGATCAAGAAGATCCCACTGGGGCCCAGGCTCCCAGGAGGAGGGTGAACTGAGCCCAGCTTCCTCCTGGCTGGGCCTGCCCAACCCGCCAGACCAGTGGCTGCTCCCGAGCCTGGGAGGAGCAGAGGGCAGGACTGGAGGAGCTGCGGTGGGCCAGGGCGCAGGGGAATGTTTGAGGACTTCTTCCTGGAAATGAGCAGTGTGGAGACAGCACAAAAGTAATCTTGCGAATGAGCCGGAGAGCTTGCGGGCATTGGTGCTGGCACTTTCTTCGGGGACTGCTGTGTTCATAGCAAAGCCCAAACTGCAGAAAGCAGGGTGGACTGAGGGGAAGCGCTGAGAAACCGTGACAACCAGTCAAAGGAACAGCGGCTGCAGCCGGGAATGCCCTGGAGGTGGGGAGGGATGCACTAGGGTGGGACGGGAGCTCAGAAAAGACCAGGAGCGGCTCAGTTGCCTCCAATGTACCAGGAACACTGGCCAGGCAGGGGACAGAGGGAGAGGGTGGGCACTGCAGCAGGCGGGTGAGACAGTAAGATGCATTCTGAATGCAGGTCTGGAGAGCCTAGGAGAGAATGGGAGGAGAAGGGGTGCAGGCGGGGCAGGACTGCTGCACAGCCAGCAAGGTTCTCCGGGTGCTGGGCTGTGGAAGGCTCGAGGACGCCTGGTGCACCTGTCTGGCCTGGGCTCTGGGCTGAGCCTTGCTGCATCTGCTCCTGTTGACCTCGGCAAAGGGCCCTGCCCTTCTCAGCCCAAGCTTCCCCTGGGACGAATCATAGTGAAACTTCAGTTCCTTCCCAGCCTGGCGTCAGGTGGTTTGGTCTAGGCCAGGCTGCTTCCTCCTTTGAGGATGGCCACTCTGTCCCTTCCACCGGACTCAAGGCTGTGCCCTGCTGTGGCCCTCCCCAGAGACAGACATGGAGGCTGCAAAACGGGACTGAAACTGGTGGTTTCTCGGACACTGCACCCACAGTCTGAACAGCTTAGGGTCAGTGTGGGGAGAGGAGCAGGCTTGTGCTAAAGATGGGGCCCAGGCGACCACATGGACCAGGTCTCCATGGCAGGCCAGGAACAGAGACATCCTTAGGGAGGAGAGTGGCCCAGGAGCCAGTGTGGGAGTGAGAAGGGGACACCCACAGCAGGAAAGGGGGGTGACAAGAGGACTGCAGGTCTCAGCTAAATGGCTCAGAACACCAAAAGCAGGGGGTACGTGCGTGCGTACATGTGCGCAGGGCCACAGGAAGGGTGGGCTGCTCAGTCCCCTCTCCAAACACCTCCCTGGGTGCCTTCCACTCACAGATCCACCGAAGCCTGGCCTCTGCACCCCTGAAAAGCCCCTCCCTCCCAGGGAGTATCCCACTCTGAGGGTGCTCCTCTTCTCACCCTTTCCTTAGATTTGGGAAGTAGTGTCATTAAGAATGCAAGCCCTAGGGCTAGATTGCCAGGGTTCAGTTCCTGGCTCTGCATTTCCTGTGTGTCCTTGGGCAAGTTATTTAGCCTTGCTGTGCCTCAGTTTTCTCATCTGCAAAATGGGACTAATCATAGTTGATAAGTGTTTCATGAACAATACAAATACAGCGTACGGCACAGAGCCCAGGGCAGGATAACACATGAGGTGCTCTTCTCTCCACCTGCCTGATCAGCACGAAGCCTTGTCAGCTTCCCATAGAACTGAGGCCAAAGAGGATGTCTGCCTCCCACTCTCCCTGCAGGCCAAGGACATTTAGGCAGAGAAGGGGTGGTCTCCCAGCTGCCTAGGCCCACCGCCGCAGCTCCAGGCTGAGGAAGAATGTCCAGTCTCCACAATGAGACAGAGCCTCAAGTCCTGCCTCCGCCCCTAAGTAGCTGTGTGACCTTGGACACATAATCCAGAGTCTATGATCCTCCACTGCCTCGCCTACAAAGCAGGTTCATAATGATGCCCACTGCATAGGAGGCTGTGAGGACGATGCCTGCAGAACACCTGGCACCAAGGAACTCGAGTGGCTGTTGGTTTTTGCTGCCTGGTCCGTGGTAGGTGCCCATCAATGTCAGTCTCCTTCATCATGTCCAGTAGGCTGACTCTCATCACGCCCCTTCACCTGCCCCTCAACTTCCCTTTCCTCAAGGGTCACAAAGTTCAAGGTCAAACTATGGGGCCCAGGGTCTCTCCATCCCAAACAGAGACACCTCAGCTATAGGAAGAGCCCCTCCTTCTTACTCTGGAGCCGAGATCCCATCAATGTGGACTGAAGCGACCCACTGCTCCTTACTCAGAGTTTGTAATCAAGAGCAAGAAAGGGGACAGACGGGCTCTGGAAGGAAGGAGAGCTCCAAGACACCAATGCACGGCTACTCTCGGACTCCTTGCCATGCTCGAGTGAAGGGGGCCAGGCAGGGGAACTGGCCAGGAGGGCGACAGGCTGCCCGGCAGGCACCCAGAGCTTGGAGTAAACACCGAGGAGAGGGGGCGGCCAGGGGCAGGGTGCCAGTGGGGGTGGAATTGGAGGCTGGGTGGAGGGAGAGCAAGAGGCTGTTTCAGTCTGTTGGAAATAAGAAAATCGAGACAAAAATATCACAGCCGTGAAACTGGTTGGATGCCAAGTGAGCCAGATCTGTCAGGAATTCGACCCTGCGCTAAGCCCCAGTGCTCGGGGCTGTCATTGACACCACAGTGGTGGGGACAAGTGGGTCTTAAAATAGCCCGGTGTCTCAGAAGTGGGGGAGGCAGAATGTTAAATATGACGCCTGCTGCCATCCTGGGCTCCCCTGGAGGCCACAGTGTCCCACCCCCTGCCTCAAGCAAGGCAGACCAGCCCCAGCTCACTCCTGAGAGAAGGGAGAGAGAGGTGGATGAAGATGGGAGGAGGGCTTTTTCTACCATCCCAAAGGATTCCTTGATTTCCTGCCATTGCCTGTTCCACTAGCTCTTGTCTGACCCCTGGGAAGTCCTTCCTAAAGTCTAACCATCATTCTACAACACACACAACCTACCTCTTCTTTTTTTTTGAGATGAAGTCTCACTCTATCACCCAGGCTGGAGTGCAGTGGCACGATCTCGGCTCACTGCAACCTCTGCCACCCGGGGTTCAAGCAATTCTCTTGCCTCAGCCTCCTGAGTTTCTGGGATTACAGGTGTGTGCCACCACGCCCAGCTAGTTTTTGTATTTTTAGTAGAGACGGGGTTTCACCATATTGGCCAGGCTGGTCTTGAACTCCCGACCTCAGGTGATCCGCCCACCTGACCTCCAAAGTGCTTGGATTACAGGCGTGAGCCACCACGCGACCTTTCCTGACTGGATGAAGGCCTGAGGAATTGGTTTGGCCTTCCAGCTTTGGCACACAACAGGGGCCCCTGCTCAGTGACGTCAAAGGGACATGGTATGCAGAGCTTTGGTGGGCTCCCCGCTCCTTGCCTGGCTGCCCCCCAGCCCAAGCCCAGGCCTGAATGGCAAGGCAGGGGCTGCCTTCTTGTACCAATGTATCATGAGCCCTGCTGGGAGGCAGGTCTCCTTATTTCTGAGGCAAAGCTGAGGTACCCTTCCCTCAAGACTTAGCCCAGAGCAAGTGAAGGGCCTTGCCTTCCTATCCTCACCCCAACAGAAATCAGGAGTCTCAGCGCCCCAGAAGGCCCAGGTCAAAGTCCACCGCCGCACCCTCCATACGGCTCAGGATCCTCCCTCCTGCAGAAACTGACAAGGCTCAAAAGCAACTGGGAAAGCCAAACTAGGCTATCCACAGGAATATGGGTTGTTCTGAGGCTTTGTCCCTTGAAGGCCTAGTGAGAGCATGAGGGGGTACCATGTCCCAGGACCCCACATCCCATCGAGTACTCTAAGACACAGGCCCCAGCTATCTGCCTTCTACCACCCCAACATCTCCTGCTTTTTCTATTTTTTGTTTTTTGAGATGGAGTCTCACTCAGTCGCCCAGGCTGGAGTACAGTGGTATGATCTCAGCTCACTGCAACCTCTGCCTCCCGGGTTCGACAATTCTCCTGCCTCAGCCTCCCCAGTAGCTGGGATTACAGGCACCCACCACCACACCTGGCTAATTTTTGTATTTTTGGTAGAGACGGGGTTTCACCATGTTGGCCAGGCTGGGCTTGAACTCCTGACCTCAGATGATCTGCCCACCTCAGCCTCCCAAAGTGCTGGGAATACAGGTGTGAGCCATCACTCTTGGCCATTTCCTGCTTTTTCTCTAGGGTCCTTAGTCATGCAGGACTGCAGGCTACCCTGGGAAGTGTGACCCCTCTCCAAGAAGGAAGCTGAGTTGCAGATACAACTCAGGTGAAAGATCCGAGGACCAGGGATGGCAAGGCCAGAGCTGTGACGTGACCCCTGGCCTCTGGCACGTGGTATGAAGACAAAGGGCAAGACCCTCCGAGGTCCTCTCAGGCCTGTGGCCTATCTAAGGAGGCTCTAAGCTTCTTCAGAGTTCAGGCAGGGCTGTCCTATGCTCTCTAGCGGAGGTGGGGCCTAGGGGGTGGTACACACAGTGGGCCCAGACAAGCAGTGTCGTGGAGGAACCCCACAGGAAAGGACACAGGGGACCTCTTCAGTTTCCCTGCCCTTCCTGCTTTCTTGGCCATGACTAAAATTGCTTTGCTGCAAGAGGCCTACACAGGAAGTGGTGGCTTTATCTCACCCAGCCTGTGACAGTGCGTGCCAATGCCTGGCCCTGCCTATATCAGAGCCCCTAGCCCTCAGGCTGGCACTCAGGGACCTCTCTGCTCCATCTCCTCTTTCTCTACTCCATTCACACAGCTACAATGGGGCCAAGGTTGCCTGGAATGCTGGAATTCAATCCCCTGTCCCCACACATGTATGTGTCTAAGCCTTGCCAGGCCTGCAAGTCCCAGATGAGACATCTCCTCCTCCCCGGGCCTCCCTGGCCTGGCAGACTTCCCCAGTTAGAGGACGTGGTCTCCCCACCTCACAAATCCTAGGGCTCTCTACCAAAGCACCCCCCAACTCCGCGCCATCTGCTGCCCAGGCTGGCCAGACCTGTACCTCCCACTCTGCTTAGTAACCTGGGGCAGGGGCTTCAGCCCCCACAAGTGCTAAACCCCATCTCTACTCCCAGTAAATGCTCAAGGAACACTTGTCACAGGACAAGGAGTGGCCTAGCAGAGCTAAGTTCTCAGGTCCTGGAGCCAGACAGCCCCGGACGCCAACCCTGTCTCCACTCCTTGCTAACTTGGGCAAGTTTTTTTTTTTTTTTTGAGATGGAGTCTTGCTCTGTTGCCAGGCTGGAGTGCAGTGGCATGATCTTGGCTCACTGCAACCTCTGCCTCCAGGGTTCAAGCGATTCTTCTGCCTCAGCCTCCCGAGTAGCTGCGATTACAGACAAATGCCACCATGCCTGGCTAATTTTTGTACTTTTTTTTTTTTTAAAGATAGGGTTTCACCATGATGGCCAGGCTGGTCTTGAACTCCTGACCTCAGGTGATCCACCCATCTTGGCCTCCCAAAGTGCTATGATTACAGGCGTGAGCCACTGCACCCGGCCTAATTTTTGTATTTTTAATAGAGAGGGGGTTTCACCCTCTTGGCCAGGCTGGTCTTGAACTCCTGACCTCGTGATCCACCTGCCTCGGCCTCCTAAAGATCCACCTGCCTCGGCCTCCCAAAGTGCTGGGATTACAGGCATGAGCCACTGTGTTGGGCAAGTTTGTTTTCCCCCTGAGCCTAACTCAGAGCTCACAGGGGTAATATGCGGGTGAAATAAGGAAATGTATGTAAAGTGCTTCAGACAAGCCTGTCACATGGCTCGTGTTCCTCCAATTATTATTAATAGTTGTTGAACAGGAAGTATTAAGGAGGGTCAATATTTCCCAGAGGTTTAACAGCCTCCTTCCCCCACCTCCTTCCCACGTCCATCTCCCAAGTCTAAGGCTCGGCCCGGACTTCACAGCATACCCCAGCTGTCAGCTTTCTTAAGGTCCTAGAGACCTCTGTGACTCTAGACTCCAGGGTCTCCTTCAGTTCTCATGTGCAAAATTCAGGACACAGACTCACTCCCCTCTCCTTCCTGTGCTTGTCCCAGGACACACAACTCGAGCACACAATTTCCGAGTTTCCCTCCTGCCCCTCAGGCTACGCCTTCTGTCTCTGTGTCTGGCTAATCTTCCTCT
>CAUYLG010027559.1:0-166099 GCA_963573385.1 Cacajao melanocephalus | reverse complement strand
CATGTGCTTATTTGCCATTCACATATCCTCTTTGTTAAAATGTCCTGTTTCTGTTACCCCCCCGCCGTTTTTTTTTTTTTTTTTTTTTTTTTTTTTTGAGACAGAGTCTTGCTCTGTGGCCAGGTGCCAGGCTGGAGGCTGAAGTGCAGTGACGCGATCTCGCTCACGGCAACTTCCACCTCCCGGGTTCAAGCAATTCTCCTGCCTCAGCCTCCCGAGTAGCTGGGACTACAGACGTGCACCACCACGCCCAGCTAATTTTTGTATTTTTAGTAGATACGGGGTTTTACCATGTTGGCCAGGATGGTCTCGATCTCTTGACCTCGTGATCTACCCACCTCAGCCTCCCAAAGTGCTGGGATTACAGGCGTGAGCCATCCCGCCCAGCCCTGTTGCCCCTTTTCTAACTGGATTGTTTGGTTTTGTGTTTTCATTTTACTGTTCCATTTTGAGAATTCCCTATATACTGCAGATACTAGTTCTTCGTCAGACGTGTGACTTCCAGATACTTTCTCCTGGTCTGTAACTCCTCTTTTCATCCTCTTCACAGGGTTTTTCACATAGCCAAAGCGTTTAATTTTGATGAACTCCAATTTGTCAACTTCTCCTTTTAAGGATTATACTTTTGGTTCTAGATCCTTCGTATATCCCCCTAAGCTTTTCCCCCCAAAATTTCATAGTTTCATATTGAAGTCTATGATCTATTTTGAGCTTATTTTTATATAAGGTTTGAGAAATAGACCATGATCTGTGTTTTACCTCTGGATGTCCAATTGCTGTAGCACCATTTGTTGGAAAGGCTCTTTCTTCTACTGGGTTTCTTCTCCACCATTGTCAAAACTCTGGGCACATTTGTGTGGGTCTGTTCTGGAGGTCCTCTATTCAGTTCATTTATCTACATACCTGTTCCTATGTCAGTACCACGAGGTCTTAATTACCGTAACTATATAATGTCTTGAAATCAAGCATACTCATTCTTCTCTCTTTGTTCTTCTTTTTCAAAATCATGTTAGCTTCTAGTTTTTTGGCCTCTTCATGCCAAATTTACATTTATCTTGTCTACGTATATAGAAACAAATTTGCTGGAGTTTTCATAGGAGTTGTGTTAAACCTGTATTTTGGGAGGAATGAATGCCTTTACTGTGTTGAGTCTTCTAGTCAGCAAACATGGTATTGTCAACATTTGTTTCTGTCTGTTTCTTCAGCGTTGGGTAGTTCTCAGTACATGTTTTGTTTGACTTACATTTAAGATTACATTTTACGATGTCATCACAGTATTATATTTTTAATTTTGGTGTTTATGTATTCATTGCTGCATATAGAAATACAATCAATTTTTGTATATGTATCTTGTCTCCTGTGACCTTGCTGAACACACATATTCTAGACAGTGTTTTGTAAAGTCCTTGAAATTTTCCATATAGACCATCATGTCATGTTCAAATAAGGACGGTTTGATTTCTTTGTTTTTGAAGATATGCCTTTTATTTTACCCCCCACCCTCAACACGCTGCCCCACTGCACATTGCACCAGCTAGAGCATCCACCGTCTGATAAGAGTGGCAAGACTGGACGTCTCGGCCTGGTCCCCAGTCTTAGGGGGAAAGCGTTTAGTTTTTCACTCTCAGGTGTAATGTGAGTTGTAGGACATTTGTAGATGCTCAATAAAACTATCTGGGCCTAGAGATCTCTTTGGGAGACTTTTAAAATTATGAATTCGGTGTCCTTAATGGTTACACAACTATTGAAGTTATCTATTTCACAGTCAGATGCGGTAGTGTGTTTTCAGGGCAGTGTGGAGGGTCATCTATTTCACAGTGAGATGCGGTTAGTGCGTTTTTAGGGCAGTGTGGAGGGCTGTTATCTATTTCACAGTGAGATGTAGTATGTTTTCGGGGCAGTGTGAGGGGTTGTTACCTATTTCACAGTGAGATGTGGTAGTGTGCTTTTAGGGCAGTGTGGAGGGTTGTTGATTCTGTTTTATCTTTTTGATGTCTGCAGGGTCTGTAGTGATATTCCCTATTGCTTTCTGATATTGGCAATTGCATCTTCTTTGTCTTTTTCTTTGTCAATCTAGATTGAGATGTGTCACTCCTCCTCTTTCCCAAGAACCAGTTCTTTGTTTCATTACTTTTCTCTGTTGTTTTCTGTTCTCAATTTAATTGATTTCTGGTCTTACCTTTATTATTTCTATGGATTGCTTTGGTGGGAACTTACATTCTTTATTTGAGACTATTCTTCTTATCTAACATACATATTTAATGAGAACATTGTAAATTTCCCTCTCGTCACTGATTTAGCTGTGTTCCACAAATTTTAATGTACTGTATTTTCTTTTTCATCCAGTTCAATTTCTTCTTTCAATTTCTCTTGGAACTTCCTCTTTGATCCATGAATTATTTAGATGTATGTTGTTTGGCTTCCACGTGTTCAGACATTTTCCTGTTGTCTTTCCATTCTTGATTTTAGGTTTGATTCATTGTGATCAGAGAACGTACTCTATATGATTTCAGTTCTTATACATGTGTTGAGATTTGTTTTATGGCCCAAGAAGATGGTCTTTCTTGGTGTATCTCCTTCCTTGAAAAGAATGTATATTCTGCTATTGTTAGGTCACGTTCTATAAATATCAGTTGGATCCTGTTGGCTAATGGCGTTGAGTTCTTCTAGATCCTAGCTGATTTCTGAGAGTGCCGCGTTAACCATACTCAACGGCTATGGGTAACATGGAGGGAAGTCTCACACATCAACTGTGCCCGATGCAGGGGGCTCAAGGATGGACAAGAATCCTGCCTTCCTGGCATTCAACCCCAGGCCATCTGAGCTACAGCACCCCTTGGCACTGGGATGTCTGCACACACACCCGGTTCTAGGATCATTTCCTAACGAAAATTAAAAGCCTTTGTATTTAAAGGAATGAGCGGTTATATGTCTTAAAAATCAGGCCAGGCAGGGTGGCTCACACCTGTAATCGCAGTACTGTGGGAGGCTGAGGCAGGTGGATCACCTGAGGTCGGGAGTTCAAGACTAACCTGGCCAACATGGTGAAATCCCATCTCTACTGAAAATGCAAAAATTAGCTGGGGTGTGTTGGCAGGCACCTGTCATCCCAGCTACTCAGGAGGCTGAGGCAGAAGAATCGCTTGAACCCAGGAGGTGGAGGTTGCAGTGAGCTGAGATTGCGCCACTGCTCTCCAGACTGGGTGGCAGGCAAAACGCCATCTCAAAAAGAAAATTTAAAAATAAAAATAAAAATCACTTATAGGACACTCATTGTCTTTCTGCCAACACCAGAAATCGTAGATGCTAGAGGTTAGTAGCAAGCTAGAAGGGACGGAGTTACAGAACTTTCCTGGCCCACGCCTAGGATCCTGTAGGAAGGCGACAATCCGGGGTCCATGCTGCTGCGACAGTCCAGCGCTGTCTTTCAGCTCCCAGGGCCTCATCCCTGCACAATCTCATCTTCTCCTCATGCTGTTTTCAGGCATCCCCATGTTGTGGTTGATACATGGAGGCACATGCGGGCCACAGAGAAGCAGGTGCCCTCCTGGTGAAGTCACTGATGGGCAGCTCGTCCCAGAAGGCCCCATGGTCCCCCCTTGATTGGTGACCACGTGGCTCGGCTTTGAGTTCCATCGTCCCTGATCTGGAACACGTTCTCTCTGTTCGGGTGAGGGAGACGCCTCCCCTGAGATGGGCCCTCCTCTGTTCCAGGTCAAAGCCGTCTTGGATGCGGTGTCCCAGAAGATAGCAACCTTCACGGACATCGGCAACAGCCTGGCGCATGTGGAGCACCTGCTGAGGGACCTGGCCAGCTTCGAGGAGAGATCCAGCGTGAGGCGGGCTCCCCGCTGGGGCGGCGGGAGGGTGTGGGCAGCGTTGTCAAGTGCTGCTCAGGAACGCGCCGGAATGGGCCTTCCGCCCACAGAGCCCTCCCGGGGCACATCCACAGGGGTGGGGGCCGCTGCCTGTGTACCTCCCATCCCCCACCCCACCCACGGGCACAGGGCTCTGCCCTGCCTCCTCTGGGTCAGGTCCCTGCAGATGGGCAATGCCTTTGCTGGGACCATCACAGCCCCCGGAAGCACCTGCCACAGACCAGCTTTGGGGATTAGGTGGCATCTCAGTCATCTGCAAAAATAAACAAAGAAAGCATGACGCACATGTGCCCCAGGACACATCCCGTACAGCTAGGCACCATCTGCCTTGAACAGAAAGAGGCCTGAGCTTGTCCTCTGGGTGACTGTCCGCAGGTAGCCATGGAGAGGGCCCGAGCCCTGTCTCTGGATGGCGAGCAGCTCATCGAGAACAAGCACTACGCCGTGGACTCCATCCGCCCCAAGTGCCAGGAGCTCCGGCACCTCTGCGACCAGTTCTCTGCGGAGATCGCGAGGAGGAGGGGTCTGCTCAGCAAGTCGCTGGAGCTGCACCGCCGCCTAGAGACGGTAGGCCCAGCCAGACCCACCCCACCCCTGCTGAGAAACCAGCCTCCTCGCCCCATGTCCACCACCGGCTCATCCTTGTCATGGGAGGCAGCTCCCTGGCTGGAAAACGTCCTTGCAGCCTCCGTTCTGTAGTCCTTCTTCTTAGCCTAGTGGATCTTTTTCTAGAATTCATTGCCACAGTTTGATTTCTTTTTTTTTTTTTTTTTTTTGCTCACTGCAACCTCTGCTTCCCCTCCCACCTCAGCCTCCCAAGTAACTGGGATCACAGGAGCATGCCACCATGCCCAGCTAATTCTTATATTTTGCGTGTGTGATAGAGATGGGGTCTCACTATGTTGCCCAGGCTGGTCTCGAACTCCTGGGCTCAGGTGATCCTCCTGCCTTCGCCTCTCAAAGTGCTGGGATTACAGCCGTGAGCCACCCTGCCCAGCCAGTAATGATTTCTTTAAAAGGGCCAGAAGCTTATGGCCTGGTTGATCCTGCTGCACATTCCCTGCCTCTCCAAGCCCCACCCTGGGTAATTCACTGGTCTTGTCCAGCGCTGTGTCCCCTCGGGGTGCCTTAGACAGGGCAGCGGGAGCATGAGGAGTTGGTGGTCCGGGACCCGTCAGTAGGGTGCCCCAGCAGCGTGGGCCTGGACAGGGCGCCATGCCCACCCTCTCACGGTGTCCTGCCCTCTGCAATGCTCTGTTTCCAGTCCATGAAGTGGTGTGATGAAGGGATTTACCTGCTGGCCTCACAACCTGTGGACAAGTGCCAGTCTCAGGACGGTGCAGAGGCCGCCCTCCAGGAAATTGAGAAGTTTCTGGAGACCGGCACGGAAAATAAGATCCAGGAGCTCAGCACGATTTACAAGGAATACGAATCCATCCTCAACCAAGACCTCATGGTAACGCCGACTCAGGCTTTCCACTTGCAACTCGGCTGCCCTGAGCCGTGGGGCATTCCTCCGTGGGAAGTTTTAAAGAATTATTTAATGAACTACTTTTATTTATGTATTTATTTTTGAGTTTGAGTCTCACTTTGTCGCCCAGGCTGGAGTGCAGTGGCATGATCTCAGCTCACTGCAACCTCCGCCTCCCGGGTTCAAGCGATTCTCTTGCCTCAGCCTCCTGAGTAGCTGGGACTACAGGTGCCCACCACCAAGCCCTGCTAATTTTTGTATTTTTAGTGGAGATGGGGTTTCACTATGTTGGCCAGGCTGGTCTCAAACTCCTGACCTCAGGTGATCCGCCCACCTTGGCCTCCCAAAGTGCTGGGATTACAGGCGTGGGCCATAACACCCAGCCCATTTAATGAATTGCTAGCGGATAACGGGCGTTTGACAGAAACATATAGTTGGGAGGTCGGACTGATTTTTCCTTTCAACACAGAGATTATTTCCACGCCAACCTTGCAAAGTGGCCATCCACCTCCCCTGGTGGACTTTACAGCGTGGGCGTGTCTTCAGGAAGGGCCTGGCCCTGGGACCTGGGATGCCCTCGAGACCAGGCTCTTCCTGACCCCTCCGCATGCCTGGGGAAGGCCTGGCTCCCTCCCTGGCATGGAGCTGCCCTTTCCCAAGGCTGGGGCCCCATCCTGTGGGTGGGCCGCCTCCCCATCACCATCCATAGCGGCCAGGACTCAACGCAGCTGCGCGGCACCAACAGACCCCGCCTGGGAGACATTAAAGCGGGGGTCTGGCGTGCCCCGGCACATTCTGCGCATGACCGTATGTTTTCAATGATGACGCCAGCGTGTGCGAGGTGCCTCACTGCGCTTGTGGTTTCAGGAGCATGTGCGGAAGGTCTTCCAGAAGCAGGCGAGCATGGAGGAGGTGTTCCACCGCAGGCAGGCCAGCCTGAAGAAGCTGGCGGCCAGGCAGACGCGGCCCGTGCAGCCGGTGGCCCCCAGGCCCGAGGCACTGGCAAAGTCGCCCTGCCCCTCCCCAGGTCTGTGCGGCAACCCCCTGCCCTGGGTGCCGTGGGACCCTCGGGGGAGCCCCGGGCATTGGGGGCTTGGCATGTCTGAGGCAGCCCCCTATGAAAACAGTCTCCCCACACCTCCTCCCCTCCCACCTCCGGCCAGGTTCGGGGCCTGAGGCCGGTTCCAGCTGCTCCTCGCCCACGTTTGTCAATGGAGTTTTGTCAGGACCTGGCCACGTGCCTCCTGTAGGCATTGGTGGTGGCTGTTTCTGCCTGAGGCTGGCAGGGTTTGCTGGTCTCAGTACAGCCCGACTGGCCCAAAACTGAAAACGCGGAGCTCCCACGGAGGATCCACCTCCGACTTTCCCACCTCCAGCCTCCCGGTGGGCCGTCCTTTCCCAGTGCCGTTGCCAACAACCTTCCTCACACACGGCTCAGACCCTGGGCTCCCAGGGCCCTGAAGAGCCACGTCCACGCGCCTTAGGCCACCTAGCGTTCGTGGTCCCGACCCTGCCCTCTACACCAAGCCGGGCACTGCACTGTTGCCGGAGACTTTCCTGTCACCTCCGTGTCTGAGAACAGACCCTCTTCCCGTCCCTGCTGGTTTCTCACACGAGAACCCACGAGGCACGTGGCTGGGCACTGCTGCCGCCCCAGCTTTGGGAAAGTCAGCTGTGAATCCTAGGGGCCCAGGGCCAGGCTCCAGGCTTCCCAAGCGGGGTCCCAGGCAACCTTCTTTTCTGCCTGTTGGGAGCTCTCCCAGGCTCGTGTCCCTGTGGGCTGTGGGAACGTGGGGTGACCTGGGGAGCAGTGAGACCCCACGGTCCTCCCCCTTCCCTAGCCACCACCTGGGGCCTCAGAGGCCGAGTCCTGCCCTTTTCTCAGGGCCTTTTCCCACTGGGCGCATATCCCGTTCCAGAGGGTCGGAGGGGCCTTCATGCCCTGCTCCGCTTCTTCCCTACAGGCATCCGGCGAGGCTCTGAGAACTCCAGCTCTGAGGGCAGCGCACTCCGGAGAGGGCCCTACCGGAGGGCCAAGGTGAGGCTTGCCCGCCACAACCCCGCCATCCACGCCCTCCTTCTCCCCGGTTCACACCGGGCCTGGTTCTCTGAGTGGCCTGCCCTCCAGGCGCTGCCCGGCTGCCCTGCCGCCTCCCATCTTGGAAACTTAGCCCTGTCCCCAGATGGGAACTGGGTGGGCTCTGGCCTCGAGTCAGCCCTTGAGGCTCCGTCCCGCCCTTCGGACCTGATGCCATTCTTCTCCCCAGAGTGAGATGAGTGAGAGCCGGCAGAGCCGTGGCTCGGCGGGGGAGGAGGAGGAGAGCCTGGCCATCCTGCGCAGGTGGGTGTGCTGCCCTTCTGGCCTCCCAGGGACCTACGACCACAATCTAAACCAGCAGGTGCCATTGGGCACTTGAGGGGACGCCTCACAGAGAGAAGGCTGGTGCAAAAGTCACTGTGGTTTTTGCTGTGGCTCAGGCATATGTCTGGTCCCCACCACATGAAGCAGACACATGCCACACACACGCCACGGGGGCCGTTCGTGAGGAAGAAAGGGCGATGGTTGAACGCAGCAGTGATGGGGCATCTCCACCCCAGTGCCATTCACAGGAGGCACTGCTCGAAGCCCCCAGCCAGCGCCAGCCACGGCAGCAGCCACTCACTGCTCAGGACGGCATGCAGGAGGTGGTGGTGCCAGGCAGCTGGTGTGGGGGCGGCACCGTCTCCATCCCGCCTCTTCCCCTGGGATTCCCGGTCCTCAAATTCAGGGAGCATTGTGTGAACAAAAGCGGTTCCCTATCTTGGCCTCCTTTGCCTTTAAGAAAGAACGACCTCACTAGTGCAGGGCCAGGGAATGCAGGCCCAGAGCAAAACAGAAGGAGCCAAAGCCCATGAGGTACACGGGGCTCCTCCCAG
The DNA here is from genome assembly GCA_963573385.1 of Cacajao melanocephalus. Classification (NCBI taxonomy): domain Eukaryota; kingdom Metazoa; phylum Chordata; class Mammalia; order Primates; family Pitheciidae; genus Cacajao; species Cacajao melanocephalus. Next base: position 157,834 of record CAUYLG010027559.1, on the reverse strand, counting down.
CAGCCCTCGAGGAGCAGGAGGAGGCCACACGCCAACCAGGCACCCGCCACCGGCCCTCCTCACGCTTTACACTGTCGCCCTTTTCAATATTTGCACTGAACATGTTTGCAAGAGATGCTTGGAACCAAGTCCCCTCCTTCGATCATCAACACTCCAAAATCAGGAAAGGAGAAAAGGCTCTTCCTGATGCACTGACAAGCAGGTGTCTGCAGGCAGTGCCAGTGTGACGGCATCTCTCTGCAGGGTTGGGAGATGGAGCAAAATCAGGAATTACAGTAAACTGAGCTTGGTGTGAAAGCTGAGTCTGTAACTTCCAGCTTGATTGAAGCTGGTGGAACAGGATGGGGAGGAAGAGGGGGTTGCCAAGAAGCATCCAGGCAGAGGAGCGTCCACACGGAGGAGGGTCCAGGCAGAGGAGTGTCCACACGGAGAGGCAGAAAGTGCTTGGCCCTGAGATGCAGGAGTGGCTCTCAGCAGGCAGTTCCGGGGTTGTGAGAGGGAGTCCTGAGCCCCCTCGCTCCCGACCCTGTGCCGAGGCAGGGGCCTCTACGTGCCGACAACTGTTTTAGAATGAACCTTGCTGAATAGCCTGGACCCAGGACCAGCCCACCGGCTCGTTTCTGTGCATCGCATAAGCAGTGGGGCCGTGGCTGCTGAAAGGTGCTCACACCTAACAAACCTGCACAGCTTGCGCACCCTCCCCTTCTGGATCCAGTGTGCCGGGTGCAGGGTCACCACAGACCACCCCTGCCCACCTGCCGTGTGTGAAAGGGCATGGGCAGGGCAGTTCCCTCAATGCCAGAGCCCTGCCCTGGCCACGAGTGCCCAGAGATACCCACCACGAGGAAGGCTTACGGAGGCCGGGCAGGGGCAGAGTCTTCTTGGAGACTCGGGTGGATCTGAGGAGTAGGATGACTTGCCCGTGAGCATGAGGAACTGAGCTCATTTTGCACAGGACCCAAAAGCCTAGGAGGCAGGTCAGGGAATCCTTCCTCCCAGGTGGTGTGTGCCAGGCCAGGGGCAGGACAGTGCTGGCCGGTCTGGGAACTGGGGAGGGGTCTAGCCGCCGTCTGCAGGGTCTGAGGCCACGAGCTAGGAGGGGAGCCCCCAGGAGCGTCCAGCCCGTGTGTGGGCTTAGTGTTGCCACCACTGTCCTCTCGCTGGGCAGGCCGCCATTCTAGGTGTGCACATAAGACTGTGGCGGGGCCATTCCTGCCCTCCCAGTGCTAACCTTTCTTGCTCTCCACATGACCTGTGACCAGGCACGTGATGAGCGAGCTCCTGGACACAGAACGAGCCTACGTGGAGGAGCTGCTCTGCGTCTTGGAGGTGAGGCTGGACTCGGGGAGGGCCGACCGCCATGCAGACTCATCTGCACCAGCTGCTGGGGCTTCCTCTGACAACTGCTGCTTGGAGCATGCTGCTGTCCACCAAATGCATGTGAAAGAGCATCCACAGCAGCCTGGTCACAGCTGCCCCAGACAGGGACCCCCTGGGGGTCCAGAGCAGCCTGGTCACAGCTACCCCAGATGGGAACCCCCTGGGGATCCAGAGCAGCCTGGTCACAGCTGCCCCAAACAGGGACCCCCTCGAGGGCCCACAGCAGCCTGCTCACAGCTTCCCCAGGACGGGGACCCCATCGGGGGCCCACAGCTGCCTGGTCACAGCTTCCCCAGGACCGGGACCCCATTGGGGGCCCACAGCAGCCTGGTCACAGCTGCCCAAGACAGGGACCTCCTCAGGGGCCCAGAGCAGCCCAAGACAGGGAGCCCCTCAGGGCCCATTAGCAGGACAGGGACCAGGCAGCTCAGAGGGGTCCGCACAGGGGACCCATGTAGTAACAAGAAAGAGGAGCTGACACACAACAGACGTAGGAAACGCACACCCATCCTCATGAACACAGACCACAGAGTGCTTGCAATTCCTGGCACAGAGCACACCAGGGAAAGCAAAAGTGGTCTGGGGTGGGAGGTAGGATGGGGGTGACCTTGCCAGTGGGCTGTTGCCTGGCTGAGCTTGATGCAAGTGGTGGTCACCTGAGTGTAGACAGGTGTCTCATTTGCCAAGGGTGCATAGGCGGTGATCACCAGAGTGTAGACAGCGAGTGTGCACAGATGGTAGTTACTTGAGTGTAGACGAGTATATGATTCGCCGAGTGTGCACAGGTGGTGGTTGCCCACGTGTAGATGGGTGTCTGAGTCACTGAATGTGTGCAGGTGGTGGTCACCATAGTGTAGACGGATGTCTGATTCACCGGGTGTGTACAAGTGGTGGTCACCTAAGTGTAGACGGGTGTGCAGAGGTAGTGATCACGAGTATAGACGGGTGTCTGATTCACCAGGTGTGCACAGGTGGTGGTCACCCACGTGTAGATGGGTGTCTGAGTTGCCAAGCGTGCACAGGTGGTGGTCCCCTGAGTGTAGACGGGTGTCTGAGTTACAGAGCATGTACAGGTGGTGGTCCCCTGAGTGTAGACGGGTGTCTGAGTTACAGAGCATGCACAGGTGGTGGTTACCTGAGTGTAGACGGCAGTGTGATTCACTGAGTGTGTGCAGGTGGTAGTCACCCAAGTGTAGATGGGTGTCTGATTTACCAGGTGTGCACAGGTGGTGATCACCTGAGTATAGATGGGTGTCTGATTCACCGAGTGTGCACAGGTGGTAATTACCTGAGTATAGATTGGTGTCTGATTCACCGATTTGTGCCTCTGTTTCAGTTAATAATAAACGGTTAAAAGAATAATAAAAGGTTAAAAGTTAGAAAGGTAGAGCCTCCGCCCGATCTCCCAGGTCAGTGCTGTTCACACTTCTGCTTTGGTGGATGCCTGTCCAGATGACTGTCTTGGAAATCGCCGAGAATAAAGATGAAAGCCTGATGCTGTGGGTGGGCTGCAGCCGGGACCCCCACCGACCTCCACGCTCTCCCTGCAGGGCTACGCCGCTGAGATGGACAACCCGCTGATGGCTCATCTCCTTTCAACAGGCCTGCACAACAAGAAAGACATTCTGTTTGGGAACATGGAGGAAATCTATCACTTCCACAATAGGTGGGTCCGCCCCGACTCAGACTCAGGCACGCACCTGTGATCTCCCGCGGCTAATGATGCTGGCTTAGGGGGCTGCAACAGGAGGAATCTGGCCACGCCTGGCAGGGGAGGAGCGCCCAAGGAGTGGGCTCACAGAGGCTCAGACATGAGTGTGGGTACGTGGGGCCGTCCCTGAGTGCTCATGTAGCACCGTGCCTGGTGGCTTGTGCCCAGGCAGCCGAGTTGTCAGTGAGCCACCAGCCCTGAGGAGAGGGCTCTGAGCCCCCTGAGTGCACCCTGTTTTGTCGTGCAGGAGATGGGCCCCACCTGTCCCTCATCCCTTCCTCGTCCTGTTGGGCAGGTGGAAGCTGGAGCCCCCTCCCAGGTGTATGTTTGGTTCCTTGGGGGTCACCGATGGCCACAGCACATAGCAAGGCCTGTTTTGTTCCCAAGCTCTTGAAAAGGGCGGCAAACCAGGCGTTCCTTAGTTGTCATGGGTGCCGCTTGTCCTCTGAGCGACCCGTGGCCTCTCCAGTGCGGGCGCTCTGTCTGGCGGCTTGTCCTCTGCCCCTCTGAGCTGTTTGGCTACTTTAATGCAGTTAGGGGGAGCTCATGAGAAGCTGTAGGGTGGGTGTGCAGTGCAGAATGCCGGGGAGGCCGGCAGTGGACGGCCCCTGCTGTGTGTCCTGGAAGGGGCCTGGGTGAGTGGCTCCCGCGGTCATGTGCTTGGGGACCAGCGTGCCCTACCAGCCATGGGAATCCCAGTACTTGGGATGTCATTCTGACACCTGTTTCTTGCCCCCTGCCGTGATCATTGCCTTGCCTGCTACTTACAGGGAGGCAGCACGTCTGCAGTTGACCACCCAGGAGCCTTCCACGTCCACAGAGCTTGGGCAGAACCTTCATGTCCCTTATGTCCCTAGGCATCTTTGCGCATAGCCCCCAGGCTCTTGGCCAGCCCTGCACGCCGGGTCCCCACAGCTTTAAGCCGTAGTGTTTATTCTCCGAATCCACCCCCAGGTGGTTCTCCCCGCCCTGGCCAGACTTCCTCCAGCAGACAGATGCACGTCAGAAACTAAAGGGCAAACAGCCCAGGAGCCTGGGGATGGCACTGCCTAGGGCCAGGGCTCAGGGGTGTCTGCAGAGAACCCACAGATCCACGGCCATTTATGGGGGTGGCGCCTCCAGGGCCCTGAAAGGTCCCGTCTCTGTCTTTGCCTGTGGCCCTTCAAGCCTGCTGGTGCTGAGGGAAAAGCAGCTCTCTCCAGCTTCTGTGTGCAGCCAAGGCCAGAAACACAAAGGAACCCAGCCCCGGGCTGCACCTGCTGGTGCCTGGGAGCCTGGTGCTCAGGATAGGCATGGGCTGCAGCATCCCCAAGTCCAGCGGGGCACTGTTGCCACATAGTGGCTTACGTTGTCCAGAGCAAGGCAGAAAAGACTTCTGAAAAATCACATCGGTTTCTCACCGATGCTACAAGACGGGGGCTGTCTTTCATACTGTTGTCTAGGATATTCCTGAGGGAGCTGGAAAACTACACCGACTGCCCAGAGCTGGTTGGAAGATGCTTTCTGGAGAGGGTACGTGGTTTTTTGATGTATATTTTGTCACAACTTCTTAAAATTACTGAATAATGACTTCAGATTCTACTGCAAGTTCGTATTCTAACAAACTGAAATCACAAAATACAAATGTTTTCAATTTGGCCAAGATAACTTGACACTCCTGTATCCCCAGAACCTCTTGTACCCCAGAATCTCCGGTGCCCCCAGAACCTCCTGTGCCTCCAGTGACTCCTGTACCCCAGAATCTCCTGTACCCCTGAACCTCCTGTGCCCCCAGAACCTCCTATACCCCAGAACCTCTGTATCCCCAGAACCTCCTATACCCCAGAACCTTCTTGCCCCAGAACCTCCTGTGCCTTAGATCCTCCTATACCCTTGAAAACTTCTGTACCCCCAGAACCTCCTGTACCCCAGAACCTCCTGTGCCCCAGAACCTCCCATTCCTCAGAATCTCCTATGCCCCCAGAACCACCTGTGGCCCCAGAACCTCTTGTATCCCCAGAACCTCCTGTACCCCAGAAACTCCTGTACCCTCAGAACCTCCTGTGCCACCAAACTTCCTGTTTCCCAGAACCTCCTGTACCCCAGAAACTCCTGTACCTCAGAACCTCCTGTGTCTCTGGAAACTTCTATGCCCTGTGCCCTAAAACCTTCTATGCCCCTAGAACCTTCTGTGCCCCTAGAGGCACCCAGGGGCAGTTGCACCTCACAATAGGGTTAGGGTCTGTTTTTCACTAAATAACTTAGGTAATTTGTAAAACTGCCAGAGAAAATGCTAGAAGTTCTCTTATAAACAAATCAACAGATGACACCATCATCGGCCTTTTAAGAATGATTAGGGCTGGGCATGTTGGCTCGCGCCTGTAATCCCAGCACTTGGGGAGGCCGATGTGGGCAGATCATGAGGTCAGGAGATCAAGACCATCCTGGCTAACACAGTGAAACCCCGTCTCTACTAAAAATACAAAAAATTAGGCAGGCATGGTGGCACACGCCTGTAGTCCCAGTTACTCAGGAGACTGAGGCAGGAAAATCACTTGAACCCGGAAGGCAGAGGTTGCATGAGCAGAGATTGCTCTACTGCACTCCAGACTGGGTGACAGAGCGATTCTCAAAAAAAAGAAAAGGAAAGGAAAAAACAACGGGGTAGAACCCCATCTCCACTCCACTCCACACCTGTGCTCTGGGAAGTCAGTGGGGGACAGGGAGCCCCACTAATGGAGGCAGGCCCCCCAGCAGAGCCTGGGAGCCAGTGCCGGCCTCGGAAGCTGTGGGGCGAGCAGCAGTGCCTCGCTGGGCCAGGGAGACGCTCTGTGATGTGGTGCCTGTCCCTCGGTGCAGATGGAGGACTTCCAGATCTACGAGAAGTACTGTCAGAACAAGCCCCGCTCCGAGAGCCTGTGGAGGCAGTGCTCAGACTGCCCGTTCTTCCAGGTGTGTCCCGGACTTCCTGCAGAACGTAGCTCCCTTTCCCACCCATCCTGAGGAATGATGAAAAGTGTGCAAACCAAAGCTCTGGGTTGGTTCCAGGAATGCCAGAGGAAGCTGGACCACAAGCTGAGCCTGGACTCATACCTGCTGAAGCCGGTGCAGAGGATCACCAAGTACCAGCTGCTGCTCAAGGTGGGCTCTGCGGTGACTGTGGCCAGCCTCCCGAGGCACCTGCTGGCCGAGTGCCTGTGCCGCCCTGGGGCCCCATCCCCATTGTGCCCTGCCCCTCCCAAGCCCAGGGCACCTCCTCCGAGCCTGTGCTGTGGCCTGGCTCATTTGGACACCTTTGGAGGTCCTACTGTGCGCCACTGTCAAGGGTGCTGGGGACGGAGGTGAGCAGACAAGTCCCTGTCCCCACAGGTTTCTGCACAGCCCAGCCCACATGGGATTCTGTGTGATGTGCTGACCTGTCCCTCCACGGGGGAGCCGTGCCCGGATTATCTGGCACACAGCAGGGATGTGGGAGGCATAGACGGGGGATTCCAGCTATGAGTTTGCCATGTGGGCCCCTCTAACCTTCAGGCAGGAAACTGCAGCTCCGTGCCTTTGGCCAGGGTCAGGGTGGTGAGAGGAAGCTCCCTGGGAAGTGCGTGTGAGGAGTCTGCACCTGGGCATCAGGGTGGCAGGAAGGAGCTCCGTGGGGAGGAGGTGCTGGGGTCTGCACCTGGGCATCAGGGTGGCAGGAGGAAGCTCCCCAGGGAGCAGGTGCCAAAGGTCTGCACCTAGCAGGGGCACCACCCCATCTGCAGCACATCTCAGTCCATCCCAGCTGCAGAAGGGTGGTCAAGGCAGCTCCCCACAGACCAGGAGAGGGTGGGCAGCGTCTCTACCTCATGCCAAGCTCCTGAGGGGTCTGTTCTGGGGGGGCCAGAGCTCTGCATGTCCTGATGGTTGCCCCACCCTGCACCCCTCAGGAAATGCTGAAATACAGCAAGAACTGCGAGGGGGCTGAGGATCTGCAGGAGGCACTGAGCTCCATCCTGGGCATCCTGAAGGCGGTGAATGACTCCATGCACCTAATCGCCATCACCGGCTATGAAGTAAGGCGCCCAGACGCCCGGCCTTCCCCGACGCCTCCGCAGAATATGCCGGACCTGCAGCTCAGCAGTTCCCCTGCACCCCCCCTAGCTTTGGTGTGAATGTGCAGGTTCTGAGCAGGAGGTCTGGGTGGTCCCCAGAAGAGCCCTCTCCCAGGCCCCACAGCCAGGTCCAGACCCCACTGGGCTCTCTGGGACATGGAGAAAGTCAGGAAGCGTCCCCTGCTTGGAGGGCATGCATCTCCAGCAGGAATGCAGCTCAGACCTCCTCGACTCCTTGTCTTCTCCTGGGGAGGAGGCATGGCTTGGAGCAGATGTCTGTTTCCTGGGCTGGTGACTTAGAGCAAGCGGCCGCAGAAGCCAGATGTCCACTTTCCCCTTAGAGCTCCATGTCAGGTCGGCTTATTCCATTTTTGCCCTTCTCTGTGTCCATGCAGCACTCATTCTCAAGGGTTTTAAACTAGTGAGTTGACTTACTGCAGCAGTTTTCAGTTTGTGAGATCATTGTCAGTCAGAGTCCCCGAGGCTTCTGCTGCGGCTGACACCCAACATGCCGCACGTGGAGAACCGGCCCTGATGCTGATCAGTGACTGAGGGCTGTTCCCCTCGGAGCTCACTGTGGGTGCTGTACATTCTGCGGTTTGGACAGGCGTGTAACATCCTGCACCCACCACGAGAGCATCACACGGAGCCGCTTCACCGCCCCCCCAGTCCGTCCCTCCCTCCCCCAGCCCCTGGAACCCCCACCCTGTCACGGTCTCCACGAGCTCGCCTCTCCCAGGACACCTGCAGCTGGAACTGCACCGTGGGTGGGCTTTGTGGAGTGGCTGCTTTCACTCAGCGACGTGCTCCCTCAGCCCCATGCCTCCCCCATTCTGAATGCACCCCGCTGTCCCTCGTTTAGGGAAATCTTGGTGACCTGGGCAAGCTGCTGATGCAGGGCTCCTTCAGCGTCTGGACCGACCACAAGAGGGGTCACACCAAGGTGAAGGAGCTGGCCAGGTTCAAGCCCATGCAGCGGCACCTGTTCCTGCACGAGAAGGCCGTGCTCTTCTGCAAGAAGCGGGAGGAGAACGGGGAGGGGTATGAGAAGGCCCCGTCCTACAGTTACAAGCAGTCCCTAAACGTAAGTGAGGCCAGTCTGCAGCAGCAGGCTCCTGGCCACACACCCTGAGGGAGGAGGGAGCCCTCTGACTGGGTCGCTATTGCCACAAACCTTGGTCTGGGGTGGCCACACCGAGACTCAGCTCTCACCCTTAGCTGTGGGGTGGGGGATTCGGCACCAACACCTTTTAAAAACAAGGCGGCAGGCCCACGGAGCTCGTGAATCCCGTCTTCGCTGTCTCCTCACAGATGGCGGCCGTCGGCATCACGGAGAACGTGAAGGGGGACGCTAAGAAGTTCGAGATCTGGTACAACGCGCGCGAGGAGGTCTACATCGTCCAGGTGGGCCACCCATCCCGTTCCCGGCCTCTTACCCGTCACCGTGAATGGTTCCTCATGAGAACCGGTGCTAGAATCTGCCAAAGTCACATCGAGCCAGGAGCAGCCGCCGTGCACTGAGGGTGCTGCCCTGGGCTGTCTCCACCCTGAGCCGGACCCAAATGCAATGTAGGGAAAGGACACATCGGAAGGGCATTGCGAGGACAAAGGTCACCGTCCCCGCGGGAGCTCATGCATCCCTGGAGAGTGTGAGCCTGCGGCCGCAGGCGGGGCGCATTCTCATGGTGGGGAGGGTGCTGTGCCCTTCTGGTCCGTCCCGTGCGGTGCGTGGGGAGCCGGGAGCCAGTCCACAGCACCTCCCTCCTCCCCCCTCACACACGGCCATCCGACCCTTGACGTCTAAGACTATCCTGGGAAGTTCCGAGAGTGCAACCAAAGGGTGTTTCCTCGGGGGCCTGGGTCCTCACCTCCTGGCATTTCTTTTGGGGAAACAGGCACCAACTCCGGAGATTAAAGCCGCCTGGGTGAATGAAATTCGGAAAGTGCTGACCAGCCAGCTGCAGGCTTGTCGAGGTGAGGCTGCCTCAGCGATCGCTTTCCCTTAGATTTGCTCCAGGTGCCTCTTTACCTGTGTTCGAAGCAACCACCCAGTCCCTGCTTGTGTGAGGTGCCTTGGCAATGAAGCAGGGGCTTAATGTGGTTTGTCTGCTCCCTCCTCGCAGAAGCCAGCCAGCACCGGGCACTGGAGCAGTCACACAGCTTGCCCCTGCCGGCCCCGACCAGCACCAGGTGAGGACGCGGACGCGGACGCCACCGCCGCAGGCCTGCATTTCGGGAGCACTCCCAAGCAGGGGTTTTGCGCGCCAGGGTCCTCGGCCTCTGTCAGTGGGACCCCGTGGTTATTGGGGTTTTCCTTGAGGCCCCTGGTGTTGATGTGTTGCGTGCTGACGGGTTAGTCCTAGAGGGTCCACTTCACAGATGTGTGCCTCTGGCAGTGCCCAGCCCCTCTCTGGCTCTTCCCGGTGTGGCCATTTCATGTCACGGCAGCACTCACAGCCCAGCCATATCACAGCCACACCCGAGCATTGCAGAGACAGTCGGTGCCGCAACGGGGACCCTGGGTGCTGTTGGCGTCACACATGGATGGGCACATTTCATCCTTGACTGTGGCTTCATCGTATCTCTTCTGCCCTTGTTTTTCTTTATTTTATTCATTCACTTATTTTTTTCACTTTATCTTGTTTCTGATATAAGCCACCTTTAATCATTCATGGAACAGGATATGGCCTAAATAAATAATGCATAGAACAGTAGTTTTAAAAAAGAAACACTCCCCTTCCACCCCACCACAACTAAAAAAAAAATTTTAAAGTCCTACTTCAGAGCTAGCAGGGTGGGTTTCTGTTCTCATCTAGCCGGTCGGGGTGTCACTTATTCGAAACAACTGCCCCTCAGAAGCAGCAAGAGACGCAGCTTGGAGTTTGGGCTGGGAGCAGAGCGATGTCTGAATGCCTCAGATCCTCAGAGTTCTGAAAAACTAACCAGGCAACATACTATTTCTTTTCTCATTTGTCTGATGTCATCAGTCCCTCAAGAGGAAACTCAAGGAACATCAAAAAGCTGGAAGAAAGGAAAACGGACCCACTGAGCCTGGAGGGATATGGCAGCTCAGTGCCACTGTCAAAGCCCCCCGAAAAGGGCAAAGGTGGGTGTGTGCAGGGGCCAGACCTCAGAGCGGCTCACAGAGTGCTCCCCGTGTTTGAGACTCGCGTGCGTCCTGCAGCGTGAAGGTTTGCAGAGCCGGCGTTCAGGGCCCCTGCTCCCCGCTTAACAGAGCTGAGGACCTTACAGAAGAGCACCTCCCTCTTGGTTGCTCTGCACCCCTGCGTCAGCAAAGCCAGCCCCAGAGAGAGCCCTGGCCGAGACCCAGCGTGCGACCCGGAGCCGCCCTGGGCACTCCTCCCTTGACAGCCAGACTTGCCTCGTGGGGTTTCGATGCCGCCTGCATTGTGTCTTTCTCTTCCTTCATAGATGACGCGGTCACTAGCTCTACCTCAGAAAGCTCTGCGCTTTCCAGAAAGCGCTTTACCCTGCAGGGCTTTGGTAACCTCAAAGGTCAGAAAGGTAAAAGCAGCACCCACCCGAACCCGCCCTCACCGTGGTGGTGTCTGTCATGCATCATGTGGTGACCATTCGTGCCTCCTTCATCACAAGGGCGGCCACGCAAAAGCGTTTCTTTCCACCAAATCACATATTCACTGGTGCTGTGTATCTAGCGTTCTGGCACACAGACACCCAGAGTTATCCTTTAGGGGTATCCACAAAGGCAGCCACACAAAAGTGTTTCTTTCCACCAAATCGCATATTCGCTGACGCTGTGTGTCTAGCATTCTAGCATACAGACACCAGAGTTATCCTTTAGGGGTGGCTTTGCTTTGGAAAAATGAAGGCCAGCTTTTAAATGGAGGCTTCTTCAGACATGGGTGCTGTCCTGGCTTTCCAGCACCTCCTTCCTCTCCCCGCCCCCCACCTTCTCCCACCTCCTCAGGTGAGTTCCCTGCGGGGCGCTGACCTCCCGGCTGTGTGGCCCTGCCCCACCCGGAGGTGGGGGCTGCTCAGCCATCTTGTGGGCATCACTAGTGAACAGGGCTGACGGGACCGTTGAGGCGGGGACGTCTCACACCCTGCTCACCGTGAGAGCTCCGTGCTGGGAAATAGATGGAGGGAGATGGCCGGCCCTGGAGGGCAGGCGGCTCTTCTGGGAAGCCCTTGACGCCAGGGCGAACGAGGCTCTTTCTAGAGAACTAGGAGTATTTTCCAGTTGATCAAATGTTTTTAAGTTGGCCTCAAACTTGAAACAGACAACAGATTCTGGTGCTACAGACTGCTAGCGCAGAACTAAGAAAACGTCCCTAGCGAAGGCGCTGAAAGGACGCCTCTGAGTGCCGCAGCCCCCATCCGAGCCGCTCCCGGCCCCTCCTTCACCACACAGCCCTCGGCCCCCTGCATTTTGCTCACAGCAGCTACTTCCGTCATCAGCGGAAAGGGGCCAACCTGGGTGTCCCCTCCCGACACGAGCACGAGCGCGAGCGCGGGTAGCCTCCTCGCCTCCTCCCTCCGTCCCTCACGCTCTCTCTCCGCTTGTATTTCTGCCTCCTCCTCCTCTTGCAGCTTCTCCTACCAGTCCTGACAAAAAAGCCAAGCGGCACGAAGTAAAGAGCGACCCGACTCCTTTTGGTCTGCGAGGTAGAGTGGCATCCTCGGGCACGGCACCCGCTCTGCGTTGGCGGGGGGCGCTGCCCGGCTGGCTGTTGGTGGCCGTCAAGGCCACCTGAGAGGGAAGCTCATGTGGGTCTTTGCGCTTCAGAGGCAGACACGCCGCTGTGTTCAATGCATGGTGCTCTGCAGACAGGTGCTTGAGGACGGCGCTCCTCACAGCAGGTCCGTCTGGAGCCTGCAGAACTGCCCACCCCGGCGGTGGCTGCTGGCCGTAGCTGCTGTGCTGGTCACCTGGCCGTGCCGGGCGGGGCTGGGTGGGTTCTCACTGCCCGGTGGCTGCTGTCGGCTATAGGGCACCCCGTTCCCCACCCCTTCCCTGGGCCACAGTTTGCCCCGACGTGTCCTGCTGGGGACACAGAGCAAAGCAGCTGGCAGGGCCGACCCAGACCCTCCTTGCCCGGGCAGGCGAGGCCAAGCTCCCTGTTGAACCTGGGCTTTCTTGCTTCCTGCCTCCCTCAGATTCTACGGGTAAAAAGTGCCCTGTGAAGCCCAAAGGCTTCCCCTGGCCCTGTTGAGGACTTCAGATGCAGGGAGGGGGATCTGACGTTTAGAATCTTCCTGAGTTTTCAAAAAATTTGCAAAGGTTCCCAGGGGTGTAAGCAGATCCAGCCTCCCCATCCCACCCGCCTCCAGAGCTGCCTCCCATGACACTGTGGGCCCCCAGGATCCAGGCAGAAGCTGTCGCCACCCTGGGCATGGGTTCAGAGGCAGGGAGCTGGCATGGCGTTCTTGACCATCCCACAGCCTGCAAGTGGGTGGGCGCCCAGCTCACTGCTGCGAGGCCCCAGGAGGCCCTAGGAGCTTAGAAAGGCATTTCCCCATGACAGTCTCCCAGGAGGGGCTACCCTTGTCTGTTAAACCTTCTCCGTGTGTGACCTGGAGCCACAGAGACGGTCCCTGGTGGAGAAGATGGGCTGGGCTGGCCCTGTGGGCCAAATGCTGCTTCTGCTGCATGTCAGCCAAGCTCAGCCTCTGCTGCTGTCTCCTCGTCCGTGAATGGAACCGGTGCAGCCTTGCGGGGTCTCGAGGAAGCCCGTGTGGTGCTGAGGCCGGGCTGCCGCCCTGGGTGGTTTCCGCCATCGTCGGTGGCAGAGAGCCCAGGTGGTCCTGTGTGGCCTAGGGCACAGCCCAGGCTCATTCCCAAGCCCTGCAGGTGGTGACTCCATCGAGGAACGGCCAATGGCTATTCTACAGAAAACACGGCCACGGCCCGGCCCCCTGCCTTCACACACAATCCCTCGCCTCCTGGTGCAGTGGTGCCGGCCTGGCCTGTGGCTGGCCTGCTCCCGTCCTGGTCACAGTCAGACCTCCGTGTTTCGCTGCTGGCCTCTCCGGGCTTTGTTCCAAGTGGGCGCTCTCGGAGAGCGCTGCACACCCCAGACCCCGGCGGCTCCAGAAGCCCTTTGTGTCTCTGGTGGTGCCGGGGACAGAGCCGCTTGGGGTCCCCCAGTGCAGGCCAGCCTCACTGCCCCGTGGAGAGGTTCGTGCGTGAGGTCCTACCCAGGTCACACTGGCTCCTCTGCACACAGCAGCTGTCCTGTTTTCGTTCCCACTGTCCTCAGTCAGATTGTTGGTTCTGTCTGTCCAGAGGCCCCACACCTGGTGCCTCAGAGTGACTGGGGGCCTGGACGGGGAGGGGACGCTGGCAGCCAGGCCCACAGGCCAGTCCCTGCTGCTGTAGCAGAGGCGCCTGGGCCCCCAGCCTGTGCTGTGCCTCAGCCTCCCTCACTAGGGGCAGCTGCAGATGCACTCAGGAGGCCGGGCTGCAGGTGTGCAGCCGGAAAATCAGTCCTCAATTCTCACGCAGATGCAGGCCTGGCTCGGCTGCCTCCAGCTGCACCCCTAGAAGGCAAAGCACCCAAGTAGGGTGGAGGGAGCGGCCCCGTGCTCTGCTGGCTGACAGGGGTGCCCAGCCCAGCTCCCTGCTCTATACAGATAGCAGAGGCCCGCTCAGCACAGGCTTTTTCCTCACTGGCACGGACACTGTCAGCCATTGGAACTGGCCTGCAAGACAGCTTGCCGTGGCAGCTTCGCGGGCGCAGGGCACACAGGCACCCATATCCACGGCTCCTCTGTCCTCCCCATGCCCTGCCCCATCGCAAGGAAACACTTGCTTCCAGCGGCACCAAATAGGATTTGGAACCAGTTTGTGCCCAAGCTCGAGTTCTGTCAGCGTGTGCTTGCTGCCCTGGCGTGCGTGTGTCCTGGCTTGACGCACTTGGCTCCAGGTGGATGTGCTGGGCCTGCTGCCCGCAGCTGCCGTTGCCGTGTTGATTCAGCCCCAAGGGTGTCTCCCGTCTCCCCTGAATGGGAAATGCAGGCGCTGCCCTCCGGGCACCTGGCAGGAGGATCAGGGTGGGGAAGGAGGACACGTGGGGTCCCAAGTTCAAAAGAAGCTCCTTCCTCTTGTCCCACTCGAAGCTGCATGGTGGGTGGGAGCCCATCTCCGCCACAGCGACTGCGTGGCCTTGGCCTCCTGGTTTGGTGCCTCGGTGCCGCTGTGCCGGGGGCTACTCTCTTGCCAATGAGGACCGCAGCCCTCGGTATCCCATAGGCAAGGGCATCGGGCCTTCTCCGTGAGCCTCTGTCGTTCCGTTTAGAAACTGCCTGCCAGCTGGGTCTGCTAGGTGTTGAACATGACCGTGGCCCTGACTGCAAACCCCTGCCCTGGGCGGGTGTCGGCTGCAGGAGGCTGCCTCCGGGGCAGTGCTCTGCCTGACGAGGGCATGGCTTCCCCGAGCCTGGGGATTCCAGCCTCCACAGGTTGGCCCAGCAGGGGGAAGCAGAGGCTCTCAAACCCTGAACTGTGCCAGGGATTTTGGAAGTCTGTGGGGGTCCCACTGAGCTCTTTATGAACTTGGGGAGACGACAGGCTCTGTTTGGGGGCCCAGAGTGCACATTTCAGGGGGTCCTACCTCAGATGGATACAGACAGCGGCTCATCACTGGGGGGTGCCTCACGGGTGTCTGTCTCTCTTAGGTTGGAGCAAAACGTCCCACTCACTGGAGGCACCTGAGGACGACGGGGGCTGGTCAAGTGCAGAGGAGCAGATTAACTCGTCTGACGCGGAGGAGGACGGCGGGGTGGGCCCCAAGAAGCTGGTAACCATGGCCTCCCTGCAGGCGCTCAGGGTGGGGGCAGCCCTCCAGGAGTAGGGGTGCTTCTGGAAGGTCCACCGGGCCTGGGCCTCAGGGGCAGCCCCAGCTCCTCCTAACCCTGGAAGGTCCACCCGGTCATGGGTCTCAGGGGCAGCCCCAGTTCCTCTTAATTCCTCCATCTCAGCAGCTCTTTGTGTTTGCTGGGTCAATTTCCAGGTGCCCACCCAGCATCCTGTGGAGCCACCCATGGGTGCACCTTCCTCAGAAGAGACAGTCCCACCCCTCTACCCCTATGTGATAGAATGCTGTCACTGAGCCTTCCTAACTGTACCCACATCTGTCTCTCATTTTGTAAGCTAATGGAACTCCTAAACATGGATTTGCATTTGAAACCGCATCCACTGTTAATGTCAGAGCAAGAAAAAGCTGCCATGTATTCATTCCAGCGAGGGTTACACCAAGAAGCGTCTGCTGCACCTTCTGTGCTGTGCTAGTCCACGCACCAAGGCTGCAGGAGCCAAGGGGACAGGTCCCAGAGGCTCTGGAAGGGCAGAGAACCCGGCGTGGAAGGGCAGAGAGGGCCCTCGGGGCCAACAGCCTCTACCACAGAGACAGCACGAAGGAAGGCCTGGGTGTGAGAACAGATGTGGGGGACACAGAGGCAGAGGCCGTGTGGCAGGAGGGAAACAGGCTGGTGGGCAGGGTGCACGAGGCCTGGGGAGGGATTTGGATCTCCTTCTCTGTGGGTTGTGGGGAGTGGTCCGGTCTGCTCTGGGACCACAGGGGCAGAAGCCAGTACAGGCCATTGCGTGAGTGCAGGCCGCCAGCTCACTGTCCTGCGCCAGGGCCTGCAGCCACAGCTCCCCTCCGCAGCCCTCCACACGCAGCACCAGGAGGCTGTGGATCTCCCAGCTCTGTAGGAGCAGCTGCCACTTCCCAGGTTCCCATTCCCCTGAGGAACGTGTTCCATAACATCTGTGCAGCATCCACTGGGGGCCAGGTGCAGTTCTCAGCTCTAGAGACAGCGGGACCAGCGCAGACAGGAACCTCCGCTCTCTCAGCGAGGAGAGGAGTGAGGCTTGGAGAGGCGGCGCAGGACAGCTGCGGGGAACAGGGAGGGCAGAGGAGCGTTGGGGAGTGCCACGGAAGGCCTTGGCAAAGCGGCATGGAAATAAGAGCCAAAGGCAGGGACGCACCCTCCTCAGGGGGTGGGGAGTGCAGGGCAGAGGCCCTGGGACCGAGGGCTGTGTGTGGAGAGCAGCGCGAGGCCGGGGCAACTGGGCCCCAGGACAGAGTCACAGGCATGTTCTGTCGCCTTTGACATGGTTGTGAGCTGCGGTGTAGCCTCCTCCTAAGGCTGCAGCCCTTCCCTGACATGACCACAGCCAGGAGCTCCCACGGGGCCAGGAGCTCCCAGGGGGCCAGGGTGCTAGCCCAGCACTCGGCCTGGCTGCGGTGGGGCTGCTCTGCGTGTATAGCAGACGGTGCTGGTGGGGCGCTCTGCGTGTGCAGCAGGTGCTGGTGGGGCGCTCGGGGGGTACAGCAGACGGTGCTGGTGGGGCGCTCGGGGGGTACAGCAGACGGTGCTGGTGGGGCGCTCTGCGTGTACAGCAGACGGTGCTGGTGGGGCGCTCTGCGTGTGCAGCAGTTGCTGGTGGGGCGCTCGGGGGGTACAGCAGACGGTGCTGGTGGGGCGCTCTGTGTGTACAGCAGACGGTGCTGGTGGGGCACTCGGGGGGTACAGCAGACGGTGCTGGTGGGGTGCTCTGCGTGTATAGCAGACGGTGCTGGTGGGGCGCTCGGGGGGTACAGCAGACGGTGCTGGTGGGGCGCTCGGGGGGTACAGCAGACGGTGCTGGTGGGGCGCTCTGCGGGTACAGCAGACGGTGCTGGTGGGGTGCTCTGGGGGTACAGCAGACGGTGCAGCTGTCGGGTGGGTGCTGACGCTGCCTGGCCCCCGCCCATCTCCCACCAGGTTCCAGGGAAATACACAGTCGTGGCAGACCATGAGAAGGGAGGCCCCGACGCGCTGGCTGTGAGGAGCGGGGACGTGGTGGAGCTGGTACAGGAGGGCGACGAGGGCCTTTGGTAAGAGCCTGCACTCACCCCCGGGCCGCCCCGCGCATGGCCGCCGCTGACCCACACCCCTTGCAGGTATGTCAGGGACCCGACCACCGGCAAGGAGGGCTGGGTGCCGGCCAGCAGCCTGTCTGTCCACCTCAGCCAATCCGGCTCAGCCCAGTGCCTGAGCAGCTCAGGTAAGGCCCACGCGCTCCAAGCCCACCCGTGACGCCACAAAGGGCCCGCGTGTGAGGAAGCGGCTCCATGTGTGCCCAGGAGAGCAGACGCCGAAGCCTGTCCCCGCCTGGTCTCCCCGCAGAGTCGAGCCCAGGGTCGGCCGTGCTGAGCAACTCGTCCAGCTGCAGCGAGGGCGGCCAGGCCCCCTTCTCCAACCTGCAGGCGTAGCACCACGCTGTCTCAGCACAGAAGACCAGCGCGCTCTGGGGGCTGCCGCTGTGAGGGCGGGTGTGGTATGGGGAGGGCGCGGTGCCCCCGTACATCCCAGGAAGGGGCACCTCACCACCCCGACCCAGAGCTCTGGCTGTGTGGGCCGCAGAGGACTCCTCCGGGGCAGAGGCTGGTTCCACAGAAGACCCCGGACCACAGGGCCTTCCTCGGAGCCTCCAGAGCCCACCAAGGAGGGGCTGCCGGGAATAGCCCTGGCAGACAATGCGAGGCAGTGGTGTCTCACCCTGGCTCCGCCGTGCCGTCTCTGCCTCCGGACAGTGCTTTCAGGGGCGCGCAGACCATGGAGCTTGTCCCGGAAAAGGGGAAGATTCTCTGACCAATGGCCTGAGGAGAGCAGCGCACGGGGACTCTATATTTACAAGTTTTAGGATTTTTTTTAAGCAGGGATCAATCCCATGGCCATTTTTTGTGGTACTTTGGCCTCAATTCTTTACCAGGAATCACTGTGTTTACATGAAATGACAATTTGATACTGTATTTGATAGAAAACTATTTTTTGTTACCGGGGTTTACATAGAAGCATGTTGTTTATACCACGGCATGACTCTGGGGACCCTCCTGTGGGAACAGATGGCACTCCCTGAGCTCCCTGCTCACAGGTGGGTGAAAATGTGCCCCTGGTGACATCAGGTGGTGTCCCCACCACCAAAAGCGGTCAGAAGCCAAGGAGATTCCTTTACCTGCATACACCTCATTTTCAAAAGAAAATTTAAACTATAATTTAAACAGTTAACCTTCTTTTCTACAAAAATAAAATGCAGGGACTTGATTTATCTTAAAGAGCTTCACTGAATTAGGATATTTTTATTGCTTTTAAAGAAAATACGAAGATGCCGTTTCTGCAGGGTGTCGCGTGCACCAGCGCTGCTGACCACAGCTCAGAGAGCCCTGCCCTTGCCTCACTGCACCGCAGCCTCCTCGGAGGCCGTACCTCCACTCCCCTCCCCACGTGCCCCCTGCCTCCCTCCAGGTCCACCTGCCACCCAATGACCACCTTGGGTACAGAAGTGTGAGTGGGGAGAGTTCATTTTATTCAAGTCACAGCAGAACTGGAAAAACCCCCTTCTGTTTTACCCTTCTTGTGTTTGTTTCAGAAACATATTTTGTTCTTTTGAAGCCTTTTTGGTGTCTGGTCTGCAAATATTTTTGTATGTGTGCAGCTCTGACCATGTGTGTACATGTGTGTCTCGCCGGAAAGGGCATGTTCAGCGTCCCCATGGTGCTGGGTGCGCCGCCTCCTCATAGTTGTGGCCCCAGCGCGGTGGAGGCAGGCGTGGCTGCGTTCCCCTCACGCTCCCCTCCTGGCAGCAGCCTGCAGCCATCACTGGCCAGACCTCCAGGGTGCAGAATCACATAGGGAGCGTGCAGAGACTCGGTAGCTTTTCTTCTGATGTGTAAGTTACTTGGAACGTGCTGTGTCCTGCGATGTCCCCGATGTGCTGTGCAGGCATGATGCCTCCATCTCGTGGTGCAGCTGCGTGCCCTTGTGTGACCCTCTCCATAAAGGCACTTTACAGCTTCATGTTTCATCCACGGTCACTTTTTTTTTTAACTGCTGATGTAAATGAAATTTTAAAAGCAGAGTTCTTTATTGTATGGATGAAGTTTGAATAAATATCAGCAACTCCTGCCGTCTGTCTGCCTTTGTCAAGATACAGAGCGTCTGTGCTGTCGGGGTCCCCAGGGCTGTGCTTGCACACAGGTCAGTGTTGGGACAGAGCAGAGCCGGGCAGTGAGCAGGGCCCGACGCGTGGCTCAGGCACCGAATGGCCCCTTTGCTCCCATGTGTCAGGCAGTGATGACAACAAAACAGCAGCAAGGCTGTGCGTGTCAGAAACGCACAGGCAGCAGAGCAGGCGCAGAGGAGCCGCCACAGATCACAGTGCAGCCGACACGCTCCAGACCAGAAAAGGGAGCATAGAGAGGGTGTTACTGATCCCACAGAGGAAGGGAAAGGTGCAGAAAGGGGAAAGTGTGTGAACAGGAAACTAAACGTGATGAAGAGAGCGGCCCAGATGGGTCTGCCTCACAACAGACAGGAGTGGCCGTGTTAAGCTGGCCTCTTGGAAGAGCATCGGAGCAGAAGTAACAAGTAACCACTTAGAGACCATCAAGCAAAACTATACAAAGATCAAAGATTGAAAATAAAAGAAAAAAGACAGAACAGACAAACACCGACGAAAAGAAAGCTGGTGTAGCAGTATCGACAGCATGAAGTGGAATTCAGGACAGTTAGCGAAACGGGGCTGCATGGCAATCAGGAACTCATAAGCAGCTGACGATAAAGCTCCAAACGCAGCAGAAGTTGGCAGTCGGGTGAGATGCTGCCAGTCATGAAAAGTGATCCCTGTTTATCCCTAAACATAGATAAATCTGCATTATTTTCCAGCACACATGGAGCACAAAAAAAATATTTAGCAAACCATGGGAAGACCGTGGAAACTGGCCATTTAAAAGCTTGTTTCTAACTCATCGTTGGAAAGGCATTGCCGTAGGGGTGCAGGATTCTGCTCTCTAGAACTGGGCAGACGCACAAAGCCACAGAAGAGGAACAGCCACGGCTCGGATTGGCCTTGGCAGCTTAGTGGTGTCTGATTTTATACATGACAAATAAGTGAGTTAACCATTTAAGCCAAAAAAGTAAGAAGACCAGCATCACTCAAAGAACGTATGTAAATGCTTCTCTCAATTACAATTGAGAAAAGAGAATAACAAAATCAAAAGCAAAACTCAGACTTTGTACCTGAAAAACCTAATAAAACTAATTTATAGAAAATCTGAGAAACTCCGTATCAAATGAAAATTTTTAAATATGAGACAACCATTAGGAACACCTTTCTGCCAATATATTTGAAAACAGATAAAGTAGGATTTAATTGTTAGAATTGGTCAAGAAGAAATAAATACTTGGGTTGATAACAATTACAGAAATTGCATTGCAGTAAAAAAAAAAAAAAATTACTCCAGATACCAGACATAGGTGATTTTATAAGCATACCAACATATTTATTAAAACTATTTAAAAGAATATAACAAGAGAAAGCAATTCAACAAAATTATGAAGCAAGTTTAACCTTGGTAGCCTGGCAAAGATTATGAAGAAAAAAATCAGCTGGGCCAGGTGGCTCACACCTGTACTTCCAGCACTTTGGGAGGCCAAGGTGGGAGAATCGTCTGAGACCCGGAGTTTGAGAACAGCCTGGGCAACATTGCAAGGCCCCATCTGTACATGAAATTCAAAAATTAGCTGTGCTTGGTGGCACACACCTGTAGTCCCAGCTACCTGGGAGGCTGAGACCTGGCAAGTGAGCCCAGGAGTCCAAGGCTGCAGTGAGCTATGATCGCGCCACTGCACTCCAGTCTGGGCAACAGAGCAAGACCCTGCTCTCAAAAGCAACCAAATGAAAAGACAATGTAAGAAAAAATGAAAATGAATGCAAAAATTCCAAATGAAATATAATTAAATAAAACCCAATTTTATGTTATAAAATAAAGGTAATATGTTCTAAGCAAGTAAATTCATCCCAGGAATGCAAGACATAGTATGTTAATATGGCTATAATTTGCCATATTAGCAAAGTGAAGGGGAAAATCACCAGCTTAACAAATGCAAAACAGTAATTCAATTTTTAGTCAACATGTATTTATCATGTTAAACCAGCTAGTAGAAGAACTGAGCAGGGACCCCACCACTACCCAACGCAATTTAGCAGCCATACTAGTGATAACAACTACAACAAAGAAAAAGGAAAAAGTCCTGGTGTGGCAGCTCACACCTGTAATCCCAGCACTTTGGGAGGCCGAGACAGGCAGATCACCTGAGGTCGGGAGTTCGAGACCAGCCTGACCAACATGGAGAAACCCCGTCTCTACTAAAAATACAGAATTAGTCCGGTGTGGTGGTGCATGCCTGTAATCCCAACTACTCAGGAGGCTGAGGCAGGAGAATCGCTTGAACCCGGGAGGCGGAGGTTGCAGTGAGCCGAGATCGTGCCATTGCACTCCAGCCTGGGCAACAAGAACGAAACTCCATCTCAAAAAAAGAAAAAGGAAACAAGTCATGCTAATTGAAAAATAACTTTTCATATCTAGAAAACCCAGGTGAATTCATAAACTATTGAAACTAAGAAGTCCACAAGATCAACCCACAAAAAGTTATTAATATTCCCAGCAATGACAATACTATTTTAACAGCAACCAAACTACTAAAATAAATGTAACAACATTTTTGGACAAAATTATGAAATATGATAGAAGGCCATAAAAGAAGACCTAAATGGGAGATTTTTATGGATGGAACAATTCAGTATCACTAAAATGTTAACTCTCCGCCAAATTAATCTGTGTATTTAATCAAAATCCCAACAGAATTCTTTGTGGAATTAGTAAGTTGATTATAACATACATAGAAGATAAAGGTCTAAGTATAGCCAGGGCGATTCGGGCAGCAGAGGCAGGAGGGGGAGGGCTCGCCTACCAGGCATCTAGGTAGATCATAAACCTGCCGTCGGTCATGACGAGGGGGAGCGAGGCTAAACTGGCCGAGCAGAATTCGGATTCCTGTCTGTGCAAGTACCTGGCTTGTCCTGGGGCTGGTCAACCAGTGGCACGGAACGGCCTCCAGAAACAGGCATTATTGGGACAGCTGCCCTTCCATGTGGATGATGGCATAAAAGTAGAGTCATCATCTCCCGAACTTAAGATCAAAACATTGAGATTATTATGAGAAAACACAGAATATTCTTATTGCCTAGGGTAAGGATAGATTTCTTACAAAAGACAGAAAAGCTACACTTTAAGAGATGGACAGAAAGAAAAGATGGACACATCTGAGCATCTGGTGAATTTCTCTCCACGCTAAGACCCTGTACAAGGGCGAAAAGCAGGACAAAGGCCCAGAGAACAAAACAAATTCTGCTCCAAATTGTAACCATTCAGCCTTCCATACATTTTCTCTTCCTTAAACTGAAAGTTGTTTAGCATCATACAGCACTGGTGTGACGCCCAGCAGGCCCGAGGGCTCAGCTGCCTCCAGCCGTGGCCCCAAGAAGGCAAAGCATCCGGATGGGTCGAGGGAGCAACCCCCCACTCTGATGGCTGACAGGGGTGCCCGGGTCCAGCTCCCTTCTCTGCTCAGGCAGCAGAGGCCCGCTTAGCACAGGCTTTTCCTCACCAGCACAGACCCGTTGAAACTGGCCTGCAAGACAGCTTGCCATGGCAGCTTCTCGGGCATAGGGTACAACAGCATCAGTGCATGGAGGTCCTCTGTCCTCCCCATGCCCCGCACCCTCCCTCTGAGGGAACGCTTGCTTCCAGCGGCACCAAATAGGATTTGGAACCAGCTGGTATCCAAGCTCAAATTCAGTTAGCGTCTGCCTGTTTCCCTGGTGTGCGTGCGTCCAGCCAAGATGCATTCGGCACCAGGGAGGGTGTGCTCACAGGCTCCCAAAATGAGAACATAGAGCAGTTTCCCTGGATGTTTGTTAAGTACTATTCCTGGGACCTGCCCTGAGATTCCAATTTCTTATGGGTGTGGAAAAGCCTGGAAGTCCCGTGTGTGTGGGTATGAGTGTGGCGTGTGTATAGGGGTGCGTGTGTTTATGTGGTGTGACTTTAGGGTATGTAAGAGTGTGGCGTGGGTATGGTGTGTGTGAATGTGGTGTGTGTGGTGTGAGCTTGGGGTGTGTGCGGTGTGACAGTGGCATGTGTGTAGGGGTGTGTGGTGTGTGTGTTGGGTGTGTGGTGCTCCGGTACAAGTGTGAGCACGGAGATTCTCTGGTGTAGAGGGAGTCGGGGTCTCCCTCTGCCGCCCAGGCTGGAGCGCAGTGACATAATCTCAGCTCACTGCAACCTCCACCTCCTGGGTTCTCAGTCTTCCGAGTAGCTGGGTCCACAGGCACTCGACACCAAGCCTGGCTGATCTTTTTGTTGTTGTTGTTGAGCCTGGGTCTTGCTATGTTGCCCAGGTTGGTCTGGAACTCCTTTCCTCAAGCAAACCTCAGTCCTGGGCCTCCCAAAGTGCTGGGATTACAAGCGTGAGCCACCACCCAGGAGATTCTGATGCCGCAGACATCTGCCTCACACCCCCCCTGGCGTGCCCAGCACCACAGTCAAGGATGGGTGCAGATGAACAAGGTGTTGACGTGGTTTCTGTAGCTCCCGAACAAGCAACTTGCCCAGAGATGACAACCAAAGTGTCCCCACGTCCTCCACACTCAAGTGACTGCGCAGCCCAGGGGCCCAGGCCTTCCCGCAGGTGGAAGGAGTGGATAGGCGGGTCCACAGAAGCTGCACAGGAGACAGGGAGGCATGGCCTGGGAACAGAGCTGTGATCATGCCCTTCCCCACGATGGGGACTGAAGGACCCCCCTATCCTAGCGACAGGGCCACAGCATGTCCAAGGGGGCCCCAGAGGAGGTCCCTGGAGTTCTGGGAGAGCCCAGTTAGCCTCCCTGAAGGAAGGAAGCGGGGTTTTGTGGCGGGGTGGGGCAGCAGGCGTGTGGGCTGCTGTTCTGTGTGGCCGGGTCCAGCCCTGGGCGTGCCCCTGGGAAAGATGTGGGAGGGAGACCAGCAGGCAGGGCCCCTTCAGGGAGGTATGGAGCAGGTGCCCTAGGGCCAGGTGGAGCCCCTCACACCTGTGTCCTCAAGGACCCACACCAGGACAATGGCCATAGGTGGGCACCTGCAGCCACCCTGGCCAGCAGTGAGTCGGGCAGACAGCCCAGCCAGAGAGCCCGGTTCCTGCCCCCTCCCATCCCCCGCACACAGAGGGGTGCACACAGGTGAGGGTCGGTCACCTGAAAGCCTTCACCAGCCCCAAGGCCATGGGCCACTGTATCTCTCAGGGGGCTTTGACGCCTGCGATTCCCCAGGTCATTCTGCTGCCCAGGGAGAGTTGAGGACCTCTGACCTGGAGCCCCAAAGAGGAAGGGTACCCCAAGACCAGCCAGGCCTCTACTCTCAGGTGGGAAAGGGTGGGGTTACGATGCAGCCCCCCTCCTCTCCACATCCTGGAATTACGTTGATACTGTGCTGGCCGAGAACTGTGGGGACCAGATTTAAGCTGGACGTGAGCTTTATCCCAGACCAAGCAGCTACTTTTTAAGAGCTTTCCCTGGGATGGATGGCATCGAGGGGCACCGAGGGGCTTCAGCTGCACCCGTTGGAAGAGAAAACATGCCATCAGCCCCTCAGCAAGCGCTCTGCCCCCTGGACTGAGACGCAAGTCAGCAGCAAGCAGGGAGTCTTCGGGAATGCTGGGGGCTGCTTTGAAAGGCGCCTGAGCTGAGACTTGGCTGTGGGAAGGAATCATCTCCCTCCCTCCACCTGTAAGAAGAGCTGGACATCAGACAGTCCAGGCATGGTTTGGCTCCCAAAGAACTTGTCAGCAATGCAACTGCTCAACTGAGGATACTCCCTGCTAGAGTGGTCGGCCAGGCCTCTGGGCAACCCAGGAGGCTAGGGAGACCGCCCACCCCAGTGTTCTTGGGATAGGAAGTCCCACGTCCTGAGAACCTCAGCCCTGGGCAACCTGGGGTGGCCAGTCACCACAGCCTGTGGCTTGGGCCCAGGAGAGCGTGAAGAAATGACATGGACCACCACCAGCCAGGTGCAGTGGCTCATGCCTATAATCCAACACTTTGGGAGTCCAAGGCAGGCGGATCACTTGAGGTCAGGAGTTCGAGAGCAGCCTGGTCAACATGGTGAAACCCCATCTCTACTAAAAATTATAAAAATTAGCCAGGCATGGTGGTGCGCACCTGTGATCCCAGCTACTCGGGAAGCTGAGTCACGGGATTTGCTTGAACTCAGGAGGTGGAGATTGCAGTGAGATCGCACCAGGGCTCTCCAGCCTGGCAACAGAGCAAGACTCCATCTCAAAAAACAAAACAGAAAGAAAGACATAAGACATGGACTGCTGGAGAACGTGGATGCTGCCTGCAGTCAAAGCAGAGTAGGGGCCCAGCTCAGGGCCAGAACCGTCCTCTCCTCTTCCTGGCACTTCTCAGTGAGGCTCTGTGGCTCACCTAAGAAACCAGCCTCCTTTGCAGGCAACGGCCCAGCTGGCCTGGTCTCCCAAACACCGACATCCACACCCAAGATGCACTCTCGAGATTTGACTTGCATTATGGCTATGGGACAAGTTTTCATCGGCAGTTTAAATCTGTTTCCCAGCCTACATTCCTATGTCCTAGGGGTTTGGAATTCTAGATCGTATTTGAAGTGTTAGTGCCACACATGCCCCTGAGCACTTGCACGCTGGCAACAAACCATCAGCTTTGCAGCATAGCTGGGGCCGCCAGACCTTGCTCCTGCTCTCCCGGCTTGAGCTCAGTGGCTGGCAGGAGGGGGTGCATGGCCACTGGCTGGCCAGGTGCAGCTCTGTCCTCCCCTCCCCCATCCCTCTGTCACCCTTAGAGGCCGAGAACTTTGCCCGCCCGTCCCATGGGGAATGTCAACAGGCAGGGGCTGCGCTGCCGAGAGTCATCATGGCCTCCCAGGCCCACCGGCTCCTCTGCCTTCTGCTTGGGCTTCAGGGCTGTCTGGCTGCAGGTGCGTCCAGGGAGGTTTTGCCCATAAACTTGGTGGAAGGGCGGCAGGCAAATCCCAGGAGCCGGCCAGGGCTTCCCAAACCCGCCCTTGCTCTGGACAGCCCCATCCGCCATGAGAGTTTTCTGGGGGCTCCTGCTCAATTTCTTTCCTTCCGGAAACCAGCACCCAGGCGCACACTGTGTGACAGTGGGAAGGCCCTTCTTGGTAGCTCAGGCTTTGTCGGGATTATTTTTCAAAGAACGTTAGGAGCAGGTGGTGCTTTCCTGGCCCCCATGAGACCCTGCCTGTGAGGTCGGACAAGCGCAAGGAGTCTGGGGCCGCTCAGTGTCCGGGAGGTACTCCCAGGCTGCTCCCAGGCTGGGGGGACCTGTGGGGGACGGCGCCTGCGACGTGGTGGATGGGGTGTGGGAAACGGCATGAGAGGTCTGGGGGATGGGGTGTGGGAAACGGCATGTGGGGGATGGGGTGTGGGGGATGGGGTGTGGGAAACGGCATGTGGGGTGCAGGGAATGGGGTGTGGGGATGGAGGGTGTGGGGAATGGGGCATGGGAAAAGGCATGTGGGTGTGGGGCATGGGGTGTGGGGATGGAGGGTGTCGGGCATACAGTGTGGGGATGGGGTGTCGGAAATGGCATGTGGGTGTGGGGGATTGGGGTGTGGGGCATGGGGGGTGAGGTGTTGGGGATAGGGCATGGGAAAGGGCGTGTGGGTCTGAGGGACTGGACATGGGGGATGGGGTGTCAAGATGGTATGTGTGGGGTGGGGGTTGAGGGATGGCGAGTGGGGCATGGGCGGTTGGGGACAGTGCCTGGGAGGTAAGGCTGCAGCCCTAGCTCACAGCATGGACTTATGACTCCAGCCACCTTGCTGCCCCAGGCGGGGTGGCTGAGGCCTGAGGAAGAGAAAATAGAGGATGCGCTGTGGAAGCCGGGCCTCACAGAGGCAAGCAGGGCTGACCCTGGTTCTGTCCCGGGGCTCAGTGGGGGCCAACACCACCTCCTTCACCTCCCATGGCAAACAGCCAGCATATGGCATGGCTACTGTGGTGCCCCCAAAAGAGGGCGTTCCCTGCTCCAGAGGGAGTGACCACTCCAGCTCGGCCTTCCCTGGGATTGGGGGTGCAGGCGATTTTCTCTTCTTTGTTCCCTTCTCAATAATCATGTGTTCGTCAGGTTTGCCTCGGTTCTTGAGAGTTTTCCTTTTCTTTCTTTCTTTTTTTTTTTTTTTTTTTTTGAGAATGTCGCCCAGGCTGGAGTGCAGTGGTGCTATCTTGGCTCACTGCAACCTCCACCTCCCAGGTTCAAGCGATTCTCGTGCCTGAACCTCCCAAGTAGCTGGGACTACAAATGCCCACCACCATGCCTGGCTAATTTTTCTATTTTTATTAGAGTTGCGTTTTCACCATGTTGGCCAGGATGGTCTCGATTTCTTGACCTCATTACCTGCCCGCCTCAGTCTCCCAAAGTGTTGAGGGCTTTTCTGATGCAAATCTGCTTTCATCCCAGGGCAGTTACCGGCTCTGTCCACGCCAGCCTCCAGGGGTGTGGGTGTCCCGGGGGTACCCCAGGGTGTGGATGTCCCAGAAGTGTGGGTGTCCTAGGGTGTGGGTGTCCCAGGGGCATGGGCGTCCCAGGGGTGTGGGTGTCCCAGAGTGTGGGTGTCCCAGAAATGTGGGTAGCCCGAGGCTGTGGGTGTCCCCAGACTGTAGGGACATGGGCCTCCCCTCCCCACTCCTGCTGCCTGGGGCACCTCCTGTGAGGACTTCGAGTTCAGGACTTCCCACCTCCCAGAGCCTCGATTCTTTGGAGTCCCCGCCTGCATCCTCAGCCTCTCCTTCCAAACCAGACCGGTTCTCTAGGGACGTCGACGTGTGAAACTGATTTTAAAGAAAACAGGCGGTGGCGTTCTTCTCGGCCCCACGTGGCCCGGTGGCGCCCACCTTCCCTCCCTTCTTCCACGCTCGGTAACTGACTTCTGCTCCGCGTTCCCGAGGCCGCTCCTGCAGAACTCCGGGCTCCTGCCCACGGGCCACCTGCGAGCCGCTGAGGCCCGTCCTCCCAGCAAGGGCGGCCTGGTCGTCCCTCCGAACGCGCCTCCCGCGTGTCCCCTCCGCCCCGCTCGCCTGCCCTCGTCTCCCCCACCGGCTGGGGCGGGTTCAGGCAGTGCCACTGCCCTGGGAGGGTCGCTCCTCACTCCGCCTCCGCGTGGCGTCCACAGCACCACCGTCCCGCGCCCGTCTCTGCGCTCCGGGAGGCAGTCCCCTCGGCTGCGGGGCGCCCTGCGGAACCGCCTGCTCGGGGCGGAGGGGGGCGCCTCGCCCGGGGCCTCCTTGGCCCTCCCCAACCCCGTCTTCCCATAAGCAGGGCGGCGTCTTGGTGCCTACGAGTGACCCCGGGGTTACTGCGAGGCCCGGAGCTGCGCGGGGGCGCCCTGCCCTCAGGACCGGCCCGAGGAGGATCCGCGGGCTCCTGAGCTCCGGGGGTCGCCGGGGACCGAGGGGCACCGAGCGGAGGCGGGGAAGGCCCAGGAGCCCAGGACTGCCCGGAGCTGGCGAGGAAGCCCGGGTGTGGGGGGAGCCGGGCAGGGCCCGCGCCTCGGACCAGGACAGGGGCCTGGGGACGGCAGGGTGGCCGGCGGAGACGCGGGGCGGGTGGAGACGAGGGACGTGGGTTTCCGCAGGCGGCGCGGGGCCCAGGCGGTGTTGGCGGCGGGTCACGTGGCCCCGGGGGGTGCCCAGCGCCCGCGGCCGCGCCGCCTTCTCGCCGGGCATCAACCCCAGCATCACATTGACGCAGCGGCGCCCGCGGCCCCCTTCGGCTCAGCTTCCGCGTGGGCCCCTGAGCGCGCCCTGGGAATCCGCTCCTGGAAGCGGAGAGGCCGGGCCGGAGGAGGGAGTGGGGTGACCGCCCGGGGAGCACCGCGGGGAGGACGCCCGCCAGACCCGCGGCAGCGCCGGCCCCGCGCCCCCGCCCCGCGCCGCTGCCCTCGCCCGGGCCGGGCGCGAACCTGCGATCCTACCTACGGGGCCGGGGCGGTCTCCTGGCACTGGGCGGGGCAGGTGGAGAGCGTTTGACGGAACTCCCGTTCCTCAGTCTTCCTGACCCAGGAGGAAGCCCACGGCGTCCTGCACAGGCACCGGCGCGCCTACGGGTTCCTGGAGGAGCTCCTGCCGGGCTCCCTGGAGCGGGAGTGCAAGGAGGAGCAGTGCTCCTTCGAGGAGGCCCGGGAGATCTTCAGGGACGCGGAGAGGACGGTGAGTTCCCCGCACCGCTGGCCGTGGGCGCCGAGAACCAGGCCGCGTGGGGCCGCCCGGCGCCGGGAGCCCGCGTCTCCGTCTGTGAGCGGGAACACGCGGCGCGCCGCAGGGCGCCCCCTGCCGGTCGCTTTCCTCGGCGACGCTGCGCCGCCCCCGGCCGCTTCCGGGGACGCCCGCCCCACGCTGCCACACCGCGCATGACCGTTTTCACAGCAGAAAACACGATTTGAGAAGCACACTTAGGATGGCCCCCTCGACTTCCCAAGGGAGGTTCCCCGACCCCCTAAGGATCCGGGGCAGCCTGCGCATCACGCACGCGGTAGAAGCTGGCCTGGCCCACACCATGGTCAGCGGCCCCTAGCAGGGCACATGTCGGGGAGAAGCAAAGTTTAGGGACCTGGGGCTTCCTCCACCTCACACTCGCAGGGGACCTCACACTCAACGGGCAGACTTCACACTCACAGATCACCTCACACAAGTCACCTCACACTCACAGGGCACAGCACACAGGTCACTTCACACTCACAGGTCACCTCACACTGACAGGTCACCTCCACTCACAGATCACCTCCACTCACAGATCACCTCACACTCACAGATCACCTCACACAAGTCACCTCACACTCACAGGGCACAGAGCACACAGGTCACTTCACACTCACAGGTCACCTCACACTGACAAGTCACCTCCACTCACAGATCACCTCACACTCACAGATCACCTCACACAAGTCACCTCACACAGGGCACACAGGTCACTTCACACTTACAGATCACCTCCACTCACAGATCACCTCCACTCATAGATCATCTCACACAAGTCACCTCACACTCACAGAGCACACAGCACACAGGTC
Source organism: Cacajao melanocephalus (assembly GCA_963573385.1). Taxonomy (NCBI): domain Eukaryota; kingdom Metazoa; phylum Chordata; class Mammalia; order Primates; family Pitheciidae; genus Cacajao; species Cacajao melanocephalus. Next base: position 127,703 of record CAUYLG010027559.1, on the reverse strand, counting down.
GCTTCACACTCACAGATCACCTCCACTCACAGGTCACCTCCACTCACAGATCACCTCACACTCACAGGTCACCTCACACTCACAGGTCACCTCACACTCACAGGAGAGACTTCACAGATCACCTCACACTCACAGATCACATCACAATGACAGGTCACCTCCACTCACAGATCACCTCCACTCACAGATCATCTCACAAGTCACCTCACACTCATAGGGCACACAGCACACAGGTCACTTCACACTCAGATCACCTCCACTCACAGATCACCTCACACTCACAGATCACCTCACACTCGCAGGTCACCTCACACTCACAGGACAGACTTCACACAGATCACCTCACACTCACAGATCACCTCCATTCACAGATCACCTCACACTCAGGTCACCTCACACTCACAGATTTCACACAGATCACATCACACAGATCACAACACACTCAGGTCACCTCACACTCACAGATCACCTCCACTCACAAATCACCTCACACTCACAGGACAGACTTCACATTCACAGATCACCTCACACTCACAGATCACCTCACACTCACAGGACACCTCACTCTCACAGGACAGACTTCACATTCACAGACCACCTCACACTCACAGATCACCTCACACTCACAGGTCACCTCACACTCACAGGACACCTCACTCTCACAGATCACCTCACACTCATAGACTATCTCACATTTACAGTATGAGATATCTCACCTCACACTCAGGATGTCTCGCCTCACAGTCACAGAGAACTACATCTCATATGCACAAGACCCCTCACACTCACAGGACACCTCATACTCACAGGAAGCCTGACACTCACAGGAAGTCCAGCTGTCTGAGACACAGGCTAACATGGCCCTCTCCAGGCAAATGGAGGACGGTCATGCCTAGCATTTTTATACACCTAGTTTTCAAAGCAGTTCTCATCTGTTATATTCTCACAGCACCCTGTGAGTTTGAGTTCAGATGGCCAAAAGTTTCTTCAGCAATCACTTTTTTCTGTGGAACGCTTTTGTAGTTTGTGGAGTGTTTTGCATCTGCTACTGTACCTTCTCCCAGTGTCAGCTGTGCGTGTGGCCGCCCTGTCAGAAGTGGAGCTGTGGCTCAGAGGCTGTGTCCCTCGCCCCAGGGCCACAGCTCAGCAACAGAAGAGTCAGGGCTGAACCCCAGCTGTTCTGACCTGGGAGCAGGAAATGTGTGGTCACCCGTAGTTTCAGATGTCCTGGGGAGGGGCCGAGATTAGGAGAAACCTCCCTCGGCTCCAGAGGAAAGTCTGGCTTCCCGAGCCCACCCTGCCAGGCCAGGCCCAGGCCCCCAGCCCTAGCTCGTGGTTCGCCTAGTGCTTACGGGCGGGTGCTCTGGTGAAGGTGTGGCTCACGTGCTTCCTCTCTTGTTCCCTCAGAAGCTCTTCTGGATTTCTTACAGTGGTGAGTAGATGGCCGCCCGCCGATGCTGCCTGCAGCCCTACTCCTCAGTGTACTGACACCAGCCCACTCCACAGATGGGGACCAGTGCGCCTCAAGTCCGTGTCAGAACGGGGGGTCCTGCGAGGACCAGTTCCAGTCCTATATCTGCTTCTGCCTCCTTGGCTTCGAAGGCCGGAACTGTGAGACAAGTGAGGCCCCACTTTGGGTCCCGTATTTGCAGAGGGCCCTGGGGAACTGGTGGAGGTGGCCTGGCCCAGCGCACTGCAAGGTGCACCACGGTGGGGTGTGTGGACCAGGCATTCTGGGCTCAGCCCCAGTTGGAAGTTGGTGTGGGTGACCTTGAAGTTCCTTCCAGTCAGTTCTTTGATCCAGGGACCCAAGGTTCTAAGTCTGACTCAGCGGCCCCTTGGGCTCCTGGCCCTGGGAAATTCTCAGCCCTCCAGAGGGCCCAGCTGAGCGTCCCAGTGTCCCTGTCCCACATCCACATCCCACCAGGCGAGACAGCTTGGTAAACTTCCCCTTCTCTACTTCCCATTACAAAGGTTTGAAGGCTTTCTCTTCTGAATATTAAATTATTGCAAACTGTGGGGCCCCCAGCCTCCCTTGGGTTCAGTAATTCACTGGAAGGACTCATAGGACCCACTGAAGTGGACACACTCACTGTTGCTGTTTATTACTGCAAAGGATGCAGGCCTAAATCTGCAGAGGGCCCAGGCACAAGCTTCCCGTTGTCCTCTCCCTGTGGGGTCATGTGGACAGTTCTTAATTCTCCCAGAGCGACGTGTGACGAGCCATGAGAAATACTGCCAACTTGGGAGGTGGCACGAGCCCCAGTGTCCGGAGGTTTGATCAGGGCTCAGTTACAAAGATCCAGCCGACCCCCCACGTGGCTGACCTAAGTCGCAGCCCCTCGAGAGGCCAGGCTGATAGCGGGGCCCAAGGCCCCGCCACACGTCATATTGTCAGCTAGACTGTCCAGCATGGTCCTGCTCAACAGCATTCCCTCAGGCAGGACCTTCCCAGGGCTTAGCGGTCACTTCCCAGGAGCCAAGGCAAAGGCTGCCCTTTCTCCTTGACCCTCCAAGTCTACATTCTGACACTGAATGAGCTGTCTCGGGCAGCAGCCACCTTCTTCTCTAAGCAGAGGAGAACCCAGCAGGGTAGGGGAGGCTGAGGAGAAAGGCTTCCTGCTGGTCGTCTGGGCCCGGGACACCTCAGACGTCTGCGCAGCCCTGGTGCCCAGCAGCCCTGGTGTGCGTCCCGCAGGGCAGCCTTCCCCGCAGAGTCCTGGGCTTACTCAGGGCCACTCCCCTTGCCTGCATCAAGCCAAGTCGGGCTGCCGGTTCTGTGTCTTCTGTCCGAGCCCGTGGCCAATGCTGGGGCTGACCGTCCCCAGGCTGGCTCATGGCGGCACGAGGACAACATGGAGAACTGTCTCAGCTCTCTGGTCCTCCTGCCAATTGGGTCCCTGACTGGAAGTCCCTTGGACACTTGTATTGTCCCCACGGGACTTTCACTCTCCTCCAGGCTCTCCTCAGCTTCCCATCAGCTGCTTAGAAGAGTAGTCGCCCTGGAGGCCACTGCCCACCAGCCAGGCATCCCCCAAAATGCAACTGCAGCCAGCGCTGTCCCCAGCTGGCAAGGCTGTTCGGACATGTGACTCCGGATCCAGGCCTTGTCCTTTGGGTCAGTCCATGGAGCAGCTGGGGCCAAGCTCGGTCTCTGTCGCCCACGGCTGAGTGCCACCTTCCAAGCAGAATGCCACTGCTGACCCAGGGCACAGCTACCCCTAGGGCTGGCTCTCGCTGACTCCAAGAAGCCACTCTCAGGCTGTCCCCTTCCTGTCTTCAGACAAGGACGACCAGCTGATCTGCATAAATGAGAATGGCGGCTGCGAGCAGTACTGCAGCGACCACGCGGGCACCAAGCGCTCCTGTCGGTGCCACGAGGGATACTCGTTGATGGCAGACGAAGTGTCCTGCATGCCCACAGGTGACCAGGCCCCAGGGGCTGCTTGTGGTTTCATGTACCAGATGACCCCCAGTCCCAGATGATACCAGTCCTTGTCCCACTACGGATTATCTTACTGGACAAAAGACAGGTGGGGGTGGCTTCGCATCTACTGAGCACCCACTATGCGCTGACCAACTGTGAGGTGGGATCTGGGCACCAAGGTGGCACAGGCCAGAGCCATAGTGCCTAGGATGGGCACCCTGGGGCAGTCCCTCAATGGCCTCAGGCCCCTTGCCCATTCTAGGCAGGCCAGGGGAGACAAGTGAGGCATTGTCTCATATCCCACTCCCACTCGTGGGACCTCCGCCAGGGTTTGTGAATCTACTTTGACACAGCTGATGTCTGTACTGACTGCTGCCCCACTCTGCATTCCTAAACCTGTAAAGGCTCCTGGGAAAATGGGATGTTTCTCCAAACCAGCCTGGAACTAATGAGCTGCACTTCCAAAGGCAGGGGCATCCCACTTATGCTGTGTCTCAGGCAGGGATGCCCCACGCCCGCTGTGTCTCAGGCAGGGACGCCCCACGCATGCTGTGTCTCAGGCAGGGACACACCACGCCCACTGTGTCTCAGGCAGGGACACCCCACACCCTCTGTGTCTCAGGCAGGGGCGCCCCACGCCCGCTGTGTCTTTCAGAGGCAGATGTGCCCACCCTGGCCATATAGCCTAGGACTCAGCCTGCCACCTCCTCGGGTTTTCTTTCTGGCCCAAGACCTTGATGGGAGCAGATCAAAAACTAAGCGTGGAATCAGAACACAATTGTTTGTGCTGTTGATTCATCTTTAGGCGGAATTTCACTCACCTTTTAGTAAAGTCAAGCAACACGTCGTCCCCCTGGAAAGCGAGCAGAGGGCGGTTTCAAGATGTAGGGCCCTCTGTTTTCTCCAAAGCCAGCGCTGACCACTGTCTCCTCAGCCAGCTGCTTCCGCCAGGGCCGCTCATGGCCCAGCCACCAGCCAGGCCCAGCCAAGGCCCTGCCCTCCCCACCCCTGGGACCTGGCAGCTCCTGCTCCTGGGGGCCTCCCAGGAAGGATGCTTCTGAGCCTGAACTCGTGGCTCACTCATCCTCACAGATCTCTGCATCTTCCTGACTTTTGTTTTATACAGTTGAATATCCATGTGGAAAAATACCTATTCTAGAAAAAAGAAGTGCCAGCATCCCCCAAGGCCGAATTGTAGGGGGCAGGGTGTGCCCCAAAGGGGAGTGTCCATGGCAGGTAAGACTTCCCTGGCCTCAGGATTCCGAGCCCTGAGGGGCTTGGAGACTTTCGAATGTGAGATGGACAGCAGCTCCGGACGGGAAACGGGCAGGTGAGTCCCAGGCCCCCCAGGCTCCACGTCAGCCCACCCAGTACCTCCAGCTCGCTACACCCCATGAAGGAGAAAAGAAAACGACACTCGCTGAGGGTCTACCCTGTGCAAAGAGCCCTGCGAGGCCCCCACCCAAGTTGTCAGGTCATCCTCGCTGTTACTCTTTGGGGTGGAATCCTTGCCTGATCTTTGCAAAATCGGGAGCATTGGATCAAAGCTACGTGAAGATCCTGTGAGGTGAACAGTGAAATCCCACAGCGACATCTGTGTTGTTAGGCTGTACCCAAGAGCATGCCTCAGCTAGAGAGGGGCTCAGCCCCCAGAGCCAGGTCTGAGCAGCTCTGCCCGGGAGGGATCAGCAAAGACCGGAGGATTTCAGAAGCGGATTGTGCGATGCCAGAGGTCCCTTGGGGTGCCTGGGAGGGCGAGTCATCAGGGGAACAGTGACAGCAGTGTGACTTCCACACCTGCCGTGCCCCACAGGTCCTGCTGGTGCAGAATGGAGCTATGTTTTGTGGGGGGACCCTGATTGACACCAGCTGGGTGGTCTCCGCGGCTCACTGTTTCGACAAAATCAAGAACTGGAGGAACATAAGCGCAGTGCTGGGTAGGTGCGCCCTCCCCTACCTGATGGCAGCTCTCAAGTCCCAGGGGCCACAGCTCTGGGCTTCATGCTGTCACTTCCACAGACAGACAGACATCTCCCAAAGGGGAGCAACCGTGCTGGGCGTGCCTGCTCTGGCCACCGTCCTCTCTGCCACTTTCCCATGCCCAAATAAAATGGTAACAGCCCGGGGGCTCTGCCCATCCTGCCTCACTTGGCCAAGAGCCCAGAGGAGGGTGCAACGCCGGGGCCTCATGGGCCCACTGGGTGGCTGGGTTTACGGGCAAGATGAGCACTCCCAGGAGGGCCACCAGGCTAGGAAGAACTGAAGAATCAGGGCATGCCCTGTCCCCGCAGCTGCCAGGCCCCAGCACCCTTCCCCACCTCAACACCCAGGCCCCAGATTCACCCCAGTTCACATGTCCCCCACGAGCCACAGGCTGCCACCAGGGCAGGTCTGCCGGGTCACCTTGGGGTGGGATGCCGGCCCCCTGGCCCCAAAAGGAGACTGCAGCCCCTGCAGACCTGAAAATGGCCACAGCCTGTCCCCATGCACCAGGGTGAGGCCGCACGCGGTGGCATAGGCCTGAGCGGGGCTCCTTCCTTCCAGGCGAGCATGATCTCAGCGAGCAGGACGGGGATGAGCAGAGCCAGCGAGTGGCGCAGGTCATCATCCCCAGCACGTACGTCCGGGGCGCCACCAACCATGACATCGCGCTGCTCCGCCTACACCAGCCTGTGGTCCTCACTGACCATGTGGTGCCCCTCTGCCTGCCTGAGCGGACGTTCTCTGAGATGACACTGGCCTATGTGCGCTTCTCGTTGGTCAGTGGCTGGGGTCAGCTGCTGGACCGTGGCGCCAAGGCCCTGGAGCTCATGGCCATCAGCGTGCCCCGGCTGATGACCCAGGACTGCCTGGAGCAATCGGAGAAGACGGGAGGCTCCCCGAATGTCACAGAGTACATGTTCTGCGCTGGCTACCGGGATGGCAGCAAGGACTCCTGCAAGGGGGACAGTGGAGGTCCACACGCCACCCACTACCGGGGCACATGGTACCTGACAGGCATCGTCAGCTGGGGCCAGGGCTGTGCAGCCGTGGGCCATTTTGGGGTGTACACCAGGGTCTCCCAGTACACCGAGTGGCTGCACAAGCTCATTCACTCAGAGCCACACCCAGGCATCCTCTGGCGAGCCCCATATCCCTAGCCCAGCAGCCCTGCCCCATAGAGAGAAAGCTGGGGCTGTGTAGAGCTGTCCTGGCACCAAACCCCATCGATTCTTCTGCAGTTCATGGGGTAGAGGAGGGCATGGGAGGGAGGGAGAGGTGGGGAGGGAGACAGAAACAGAGAGAGAGAGACTGAGGGAGACATTCTGAGGACATGGAGGGACTCAAAGAGACTAATAAAGACACAGACAGAGGGCATAGAAAGATGAGAGGCAGAGGCAAACAGGTGCTGGACGGAGGGCAGGGGAGTGCCGTGGCTGTCCTGGGGGCAGACAGCCCAGCTAAGCCTCCTTGTCTGCCTTCAGCCAAGCCCACCTGCACGTGATCTGCTGGCCTCAGGCTGCTGCTGTGCCTTCACTGCTGGAGACAGTAGAGGTGTGTACACACATAGATGCACACACACACACAGAAACCTACACACACACACACCAATGCACACACAGAGAAATGTACACACAGATACATGTGCACACAGATATGCACACACACGATGTGCACAGATATGCACACACACCAATGCACACACACAGATACACAGATATGCACACACACAGATACACAGATATACATATATGCACACACTGATGCGTGCACACACCAATGCACACACAGAGAAATGTACACACACGTGGATGCACACAGACATATGAACACAAACATAAACAGATATGCACACACACACACCAATGCCCACAGATATGCACACACAAATACACAGATGTGCACACACACATATGCACACAGGTACATACACTGATGCGCACACACACCAATGCGCACACACACCATGTGTGCTGCCCCCTCTCACTTTTCTCGTTCTTACGCAAACATTTCATCTTCATTTCAGACAATTCAGAAGCATCACCATGCATGTTGTAAATGCCCCAAACTCTCCCCGAAATGTATTTCACCCTAAGCTGGGTGCCGCACTGCACAGGCTGTTCCCCACCTGCTTCCCAACTTCACAATAAACAGCTGCATCTCCGTGCGCCTCTGGGGCCTCCACCCCCTGGGCTGCCCATGATTTGTTTTTGGGGTCCCAGTGCTCGTCCTCTGAGCTGCTCTTTTCTTCACAGTTTTCAGCATCACTGAAATGACCCTTCACACGGAAGCCGTTTTTAAAAACAAAGCTCGTGGACAGATGTTCAAGGCTGCAGACTGCAGGCCCCTGTGGAGCTGGATGTTCTGTCCCTGCAGCCCTTGTCAATACATTTCTCAGTGGCCCCGGGAGCACTTGCTTGAGAATCAGCAACACTTCGCCGAATGCAGGCTCCCAGGCCCTGGCTGCAGTGGGAGGACCTGGCAAGCTGCACTCTTGCCGAGTCCCCAGGGTCGGTGGGGAAAGAATGAGAAATACGTGAACAGAGAAATCGGGAGGCGACAGACACTGCCCCCACTCCTACTCTGGCAAGCATGGCTTGGAGAGTGGACTCAACACCACACTGCAGGGCCGTCCTGGGCCCCAGTGGGGCTCACAGCAGCAAGGCAGGTGCCAACAACTCACCTCGGGGGTACTCAGGGAACATCTGCTTTGGAGCAGACAGGGCCCGTGAACTATGGCCAAGGACTGCTTCCAAGCCACCCTGCTCTCGTAAAGTTTTCTGGGAACACACCCGTATTAGTGTCGATGGAGTGCGTGACAGAGGCCATCCAGCCAGACAGACCCACTGACCCGCAAAGCCCAGCGTGGTTAGCGTCAGGACCACTGCCGAAGATGCTTGCTGACGCTGGCCAGACCCCGGTTCCTAATGCCCCACACACGGAGCTCAGACTTTATGGGAGCCAACGGCAGGGCCTGACCCGGGTCAGAGCGGGCTCTGCGTTCTCTTTTGTCCGAGTGACTATGCCTCAGTTTCCTCGTCTGTAAAACAGGAGCCCGCCGTGATGCTTGTGGTGGGGTAAGATCCGTGTGGGTGGAACGAGGTCCTGGAAAAGCCCATGCCGTCATCACCGACAGCAAAGCCACTTTGCAAATAGACAGACGCTTCAGTGAATTGGTAGAAAATTCTGCAACCAGAGTGCTCCGGGATCCTGAGGCCCTAAGCCCAGCCCAAGGCTCTGGAAGCTGCTCTGGCTTCTTGGGAGAGGAAGTTGGCAGGACTCCTCTTCCTGGGAAGAGGCAGAGGGTGGAGATGAGAGGACAGGCCAGGAGCCCACCCAGACCCACAGGAGTCAACAGGCGAGTCATGCAGGGTCCTGGCGGAGCACCGGCTTCCCTTCCTGCCGATGGAAAATGCAGGCGCTCACCTCACGGTGCCGTCGGAGGAGGCGGCCGGGGCTCCCCAGAGGTCTTGCTGAGGGCCTAGGCACCCCCAGAGGCTACATGTTTCATATGGGACGTGCCCCCTGCCACGGTGAGCTCCGGCTTTCTGTGAGCGGTGAGATAGAATATGGGGAGGCCACTGGGACAGGGCGGAGGAGGCAGCAGGCTCACATCCCCAAAGCCAGCATCGCCACCCCGCATTGATCACTGAGACTGCGTGTCTGCATCGGCACCCTGCTGGTGGTGCACATACCGCATCAGTCTCTCCTTACACACCTGCCTAGAGGTGATGCCAGAGCGTGGACACCAGGAGAGGCAGGAGCCGGACACCTGACGCCACCAGGAAGGCCCCTCTCAGAGGACTGGTGCCCCCCATGGGAGGGCAGCCCGGCATTGGCATCCACCATCATCAGTTTGTGCAGTTGGGTGGGGCTCAGTGAGTGGCTCCTGTGTGCCGGGCATAGACACACAATGTGTGCACACCAGGCTCACATGCGGGTGGCCACGAGACAGGGCGACTTGTCAAGGCAGATGCAGCATGAGGCAGTGGCCAGCGCTGTAGGTCTTAGGGGCCCTGTTCCCCGTCCACTACCGTGTAGCAGGGAGTGGTCACCACACTGGCCAAGTTTTAGACCATTTATTCCAGAGACCCCAGAGGCAAAAGTCCTGGCTGCACCTCGCAGTGACTCCCGCAGCCACTGAGCAGAGGAGTGTTTTTGGAAAAGGCCGTGTTGTGATGCAAGAGCGATTCTGTGGATGAGCTGGAGCTGCAGCTGCCAACCCACTGGCCTGCTGACGGAGGTTCTGCGCTGGAGAACAGGCCCAGGGGCCCTCTCAGTCTCGGAGCAGTGCGGTCAGTGGTGGGGAGGCCAGGAGGGGTTTCAGGCAGAGCCCGTCCCTCCAGACGGTCAGGGGAGGCCCACTCCCCACAGCGGTACATGTTGGGGCCATGTGGGCACAGGTTTGAGGGTGGGTGGGACAGGTACCAGCCTGGGCTGTGGGAGACCGTGGTGCAGAGGCCAAGCCCCTGCCGTGACATGAGACCACCTGACACCACCCAGAGAGTGGCCGTGAGCAGAAGGACCCACCCAGAAACAAGCAGGGCCTTGGAGCAGCCGCCCCGGGCTCAGATCCCACATTCGCCACCCGCGGCCTCGGCCCAGGCTTCCGGCTCTCTAACCTCAGTTTTCTGTGCTGGAAAAATGATGGGAAAAGTGACACTTTTATGTGATCGTGAGGACGGAGAGTTAAATGTAAACATCTGGAAACTACAAAACCAGCATGAAATGATGCTTTTATTCGCTCTTGGAACAGAACGTCCCCACACCCACGGCAGGCCCTGGTTACTAATGAGGATGGGGCTCCACTAGGCCCCTCTGGCCACACAGCTCTGCCTGGGGAAGGTGGGGCCGGGGCGGCTGTGTTCCCAGCGTGGTCACTCCCCTGCCTTGCCAGCAGGCCCTGGCTCCAATCAGGAGGCCTAAGCCAAGTGACAAGCAGCGGGACAGCAGCTGTCCAGGCCGGGGCGTGGACTTTGCTCTGGCAGCCTGTCCCGCTGAGGACAGGGACACGGTACTCAGCCACACCATGGGACACCCACTGCACCTCGTCCTGCTCAGCGCCTCCCTGGCTGGCCTCCTGCTGCCCGGGGGAAGCCGTAAGTGCCCCTCGCCCTTCAGACTCAAAGGCGGCACTGGGGAGCAGGGAGGGGCGGCAGTCGGGGAAACCCTCTCATCTCCGCAGCCTGGACCGTGGGTGCCTTGGCCGCTGTCAGGGGCTGGCCTCGGATGGCTGGGCTTGGCCTTTCTAGCCAAGGGCGTCCCTGTGGCTGAGAGTCAGACGGGCAGATCAGAGGTCACAGAGACAAAAACACAAAGACAGAGGCAGAGAGGGGGAAGGAGAGGGAGGGAGAAACAGACAGGGAAATGGGAGACCGGAAGGCAGAGACAGAGAGAGACAGGGAGACAGAGATGGGGGAGGGACACAGAGGGAGAGGTGGGGGCAGGCAGAGACAAGACAGCTGGCCGTCTGCCACCACAGGGAGGATGGGAAGAGGGGCACTGCAAAGGAGCTCCCAGGGAGGAGGAGGCTGAGCCGAGCCAGTGCCACCATCCTCGGACTGGCTCTGCCTGGCAGGGGCTGCCTAGTGCGCAGCTGGATTGGGGGGGCAGCACCAGGGTTTTCCAGGACCCCTAGGCCTGTCCAAAAGCAGAAGCCCAGAAAGGGCAGAAGCCAGGCAAGGCTGGGGGCAGCAGAGGAAGGGAAGGCCCCTCTGGTGGGGACGCGGGAGACAGGGACCCTAGGCTTGTGTGCATCCTGGATAAAGTGGACAGGCAGGGGCACCTGGGGGACACAGGCGTGGGAGGAAGGGTGTGAGGGAGAGATGGAGCAGGGGAAGACCCTCATGAGGAGGAAGGGGAGGCCCCTGGGAAGGCTGAGTGGACCTCAGGCTTGGATAACTTATCTGAGGCTGAGGCCTTGCTGACCTGAATGGCTCCTCCGCCCAGTGACACCGGAGCTCCAGCTACATCGCGGGGGGGTCCTCTCCAGCCCACCCTCAGCCCGCTGCCCTCCCCAGCCTCTGTCCCCTGAGCCCTCCTCCCCCTGTCTTCCACACAGAATGGGACTCCCCTCCATGGGGTTATGTGTGGTTCCATCTCCCCCAGCTGCTCCCCACCCCGCAGGCCACACTGCCCCGTGCAGGAGCCCTGAGACCTCTGGACCCACAGGAGCATGACACCCTTAGCCGTGTGGAGCCGGCCTGGCCCATGACCACGCCTGTGGTGTCCCCGGGGCCAGCCTGCATCCTGGGAGGACATGGTCAGCACCAGAGACGGCACCAGGCCGTCTCCCTCCCCAACTCCGCCTCAGAAGCCTCGGTAGCTGCACTCTGAGGTGGGTGGGACTGAACGCAGGTCCCAGAATGTCCCACTCGGGACCTTGCTGTGCACACTTTTTATTTTAATAAAATCAAATACGCACAGCGCCTGCAGTCTAGCCTTGAAACGAACATGGCTGTCCTGGCAGTCACGAAGCTCTTCCGGGGCGGTAGGGCCTCAGCGCTGCTGGGCTGCGGCTGCTATGAGAAAGGACCATGGACCAAGTATCTTAAAGCCACAGAAACGTTTTTCCCACAGCTCTGGAGGCTGGAAGTTCTAAATCAAGGTGTCAGTGGGGCCGGTTCCTCCAGAGCCTGGGGGAGAGTCTGCTGCAGGCCTGTCTTCTGGCGTTGGGTGGCGGCGGCCTCGGAGCCGTGGCTTATGGGTGCATCACTGTCACCACTGCCTCCACACCACGTGGCGCTCTCATCATGGCTGTTTTTCTGTGTGTCTTCTTTTCTCTCAGAAGGACACCAGTCATTGGATTGAGGGCTTACCCTACTCCTGTAAAATGTCTTCCTAACTAAATACATCGCAAAAGTTCTATTTCCAATGAAGGTCACGTTCTGAGGTTCTGAGAAAGACATGAACTTGGAGGGACGTTATTCAGCCCTGTCCTGCCACCTGTGAGTGTTTTTGCAATCCAACTTTTTATTTTAATAAAATCAGAACATGCACAGCACCTGCAATGCCAGCCTTTAAACGGCGGCTGTCGGACTGGCAATTACTAAAGCTACGTGACCAGTTTCAGTCTTTACATTCAGCAAGTTTAAATCCATTCTTCATGAGTTTTCACCTTACTGGCTGGAACTTTTGCTTGCTGGTAAAACTTGTTCGAACACAGTTGCTGACTGTGGAAGTCGCTGATGTTGCCACAACAAACGCGATCCTGTGTTCAAGGATTGCAACACTCCTGACGGCTTCCGAAGAAGCAAAGGCACACAAGAAACAAAACCACACAACAAACGCCTGCGAGTCTGGACACTCGAGAACTCTGATCTGGATTCATTCCATTAGTTCCTTGAGACAAGTGTCTAAAAACCTTGGCACGTTTTAATTTCGTTTCGCCAATCCCACTTTACTCACATCAGAAAACGTGGCCACGTGGCCGAGTCCCGACCTACTGATTCTGACTGAAATGCTGATGCGACTCGGCAATGACAGACGGCAGAAGTGCCCAGATTCAGTCCAGAGGCCCAAGCCAGGCGTGCAGCGTTTCCATCATTCCCTTAACAAATACTGGTTAAGTGCCAGGCGTGCCAGGCGTGGGGACACACTGTGACCAAACAGGCCAAGTCTTTTTCCAGTGGAGGGAAGGATGAACCTGTCAACATGTAATGTCAGAGAGGGGTTAGACACTAGCAGACAAATAGCACAGTGTAAGGGGATGGAAGAGACACAGGTGGGGCGTCAGAGGGCATGGTCAGGGAAGGCCTCTCACAGGGAGCTGGGGCTGAGTCATGCGGGTATCTGCAGAAAGAATGTTCCAGACAGGGAGGTGACTGGTGCCAAGGTCCTGGGGTATGAGTCTTGGGCTCAGCCAAGGTCAGCGTGGAGCCCAGTGTGGCAGAGAGACATGAAGGAAGGCAGAGTGGAAGGTGGTGTGGCCTGGGAGCCCTGGCCATGGGAAGACCCTGGGCTCTATTCCAAGACCACTGGGGTTGGGTTCTGGGTGGTCTTTGACTTCCTTGCATCATCCCTTCCACCCTGTGCCCGCCTCCTGCATCCTCCTCCCCACCCAGTCCTGCTCAACTTTGTAGACAGTGTCCTACCCCCTTGAGCTGGGGAGAGGTGAGCAGGCTTCAGGGAGATGGGAAGAGGCGGGAACTGGGTGAGCGCTGCACAGGAAAGGTGAATTCTTAGTGTGTCAGTCAGCCTGGGGATGCTCAGGGGTGGATGCCAAGGGGAACAGAGGTGTGGTTGGCATTGGGGAATAGCGAGTTCCCCTTAAGAGTCACAGAGGGCGCGAGGGACTGACCAGAGACAGTGGGGACCAACCCTGCGGCAAGTCTGTGAACCCTCACTGTGGCTCCAGGGCAGCAGAGAGAAAACCAGGCGCGTGTCAGTCTGGCCACAGGGGAGGAGACCAAACGGAAGGGAGGCGGGGCTGAGAGGTGCTCATGTGGACGTGCATGAGAACATCCAGGGCAAGGCAGACTGTGGCCTTCAGACCCCAGCTGGAGCCCAGGAGGTCACCAGTCCCGATTTGGAAAACACCGAGCCAGGCTTGGATAGCTTGTCTAAGGCTGTGGTCATCCCAACATGAGAGCCAGGGGTCCCGAGGGAGACAGGCATTCCCTCCCCAACCCTCAGCATCCTCAGTGACTTTTGTGGAGTGGGGTGACATAAGGCTGCAGGTTGCGGCAGGGAGCCACGTGTACAGACTTGCAGGAGCCACATGTGGGCTACATTTCAGAGCAAGTGCTTGGGAGTGGGGCAGACACGCAAAGTAATGGGGCAGGGTCAACAAATAGCAAACCTAAGTCTAGCATTGGTGGAAGAATGTCAGTGTCACTAAAAAATGGGGAATTTGGAAGGTAAAGTAACTGGAGGTAGGAATGAACCTAAGATTTATTGAGCACCTTCTGTATACCAAACTCAACACTAGGAGTTTATACACTCTTTAAAACAACTCTAAGAGTAGGTATTATTATTCTCATCTGCCAATAATAAGTAGTAAGTGACTAAGATGTTTTTGAACTCAAAATTGCTTGGTTCTGCAGTCTTGTTTTTAAATCTTGGACATGGAGAGTTTGGAGTTCTGAGATGAGGGAAGGCATCTATTATGGTGAGAGAGCTGAAAACATGGAGCTCAGGACAAGTCAGTGCTAGAGAGATCGATTTGGAGAGTCATCTTTATTGTGGTGAGACACTGCATTTTTCAGTGGAAAAAAAGTACAGAAAAGAGAAAAAAGTACAGAGAGCCAAGAAAAGAAACTTGCCAGTCATACCAGTGATTTCATGCTTGCCATGAAATCAACTCAGTATTAAAAAAAAAAAAAAAGCAGAATCAAATAGAAAACTTCGTACTAAGCTTTTTTTTTTTTTTTTTTTTGAAATACTAACTAATCAGTGCTATTTCTTGAAAGCTGACATATGTGTCTGTCCTGGGACTTCATACATTGTACTTCTATAGCTTGTAATTGAAAGAGCATCACAAATCACCACATAATAAAGAGCAGAGACCTTAAAGACAGTGGAGCTAGGCTGAAGGGGCACAGTTTGAGCCAAAGCACGGGGCGGAGTGGGCTGAAAGCGCTCTGGGGAGGGGGAATTCAAGGAAGGGGGCTTGGGTGGCCAGCTGAGCCGGCATGAGCATGTGAGGAGGCTGATGAGCTGACTGGCTGGGATGTGTCTACTTCTCCAGAGAAGGGTGCATGGGTCTAGAGCAGGTGCCTCGTGCTGTACCTCATAGAGAACTGGGGAGAGAGATGGCCTTTCCCCTCCACAGTCCCCAAAGTGCCTGAGGAAACTGTTGATGAAGAAGCCAAACTCTGTAAAATATCTGAAGAGATTTATTCTGAGCCAAATGTGAGGACCATGACTCATGACACAACCTTGGAAGGTCCTGAGAACATGTGTTCAAGGTGGTTGGGTCACAGCTTGATCTTATGCATTTTAGGGGGACAGAAGTTACATGCAGATATCAATCAATAAGCATAAGGTGTAAACTCGTTCATTTCAGAAAGGGGGAAGGTGGGAGCTTCCAGGTCATAGGTGGCTTCAAAGATATTCTGATTGGTAATCAGTTGAAATAATTATCTAAAGACCTAGAATAAATAGAAAGGAGTATCTGGGTTATGATAAGGGATTGTGGAGACCAAGGTTCTTGTCATGTAGATGAAGACTCATAGGTGGCCACCCTTAGAGGCAACAGATGGCAACTGTTTCCTCTTCAGACCTTTAAAAAGTGCTACACTCTTGGCCAGGTGCCATGGCTCATCCTGTAATCCCAGCACTTTGGCAGATCACTTGAGGTCAGGAGTTCAAGACCAGCCTGACCAACATGGTGAAACTCCCATCTCTACTAAATACAAAAATTAGCTCGGTGTGGTGGTGCTCACCTGTAGTTCCAGCTACTTGGAGGCTGAGGCAGGATGATCTCTTCCTGAGGCAGGAGAATGGCTTGAACCTGGGAGGCAGAGGTTGTAGTGAGCTGACGTGCCACTGCACTCCAGGCTGGGTGACAGAGGAAGACACCATCTTAAAGGGAAAAAAAGGTGCTAGACTCTCGACTCAGAAAAAGACCTGGAAAGGTAAGGGGGTTCTCTACGGAACCTAGGTTCCCTTGAGACAGCTTTGCAGGGCCATTTCATAATATGTTAAAGAAATACAATTTGAGGTGAAATAATTTTCTTTAGGGCCTGCTATATGTCATGTGATCCTATACTAGAGAAGTCAGGTTGGAAACTGGTATCTCATTGCTACAAAGAATCTGTTTGGTCAGTCTTAAGTTCTCTTACTGTAGATGCTGGTCAGCTGCGCCTGAATTCCAAAGGGAGGAAGAAATAATGAGGCATGGGGGACCCCCCCTTCCCGTCATGGCCTGAACTAGTCTTTCAGGTTCCTATGGAATCCCCTTGGCAGAGAGGAGGGGTGCATTCAGCAGGTTGGGGGCTTAGAATTTTATGTTTGGTTTACAAGGGAGCGATCCGCCTTTGTGATGTGCAGGTGGTAAGGGGCATTGCAGTTGGGGAGCCCGGGGGAGGGGGGCCCGGGGGAGGGTGACCGCAGCTTTTCACCCTGTCCTCCCTGCCTTCCAGTGTTCATCCGCAGGGAGCAGGCCAACAACGTCTTGGCGAGGGTCAGGAGGGCCAACTCCATCTTAGAAGAGTTAAAGAAAGGAAACCTTGAAAGAGAGTGCATGGAAGAGACCTGCTCATACGAAGAGGCCCGCGAGGTCTTCGAGGACGGCGACCGGACGGTAAGGGCTGGGGCTGGGCCGTGGGAGGGAGCTCCGTCCCCACCCCCCGGGGGTTGTCTGGAGGAAGGGGCAGCGCGGAAACGGCTTCCCGGGGCGCGGCCCAGCGAATCGAGGCCTCGGCTGAGTCCCGCCCACAGGGACGTCCTGCCGCCCCCGCGCCGACTCCTTCCCGGGGAGGGCTCAGCAGGGAGGGTGCGCCCAAGTCCGCTGAGGGTCACAGGGCTTATACCAGAGTTTAGTCCGTTTAAAAATAAAAACCAAAACTCATGGCCTCGGCCGGCGCCTCACCGAGTTGCAGTGAGCTGAGCTCGTGCCCGCCCTCGCCCGCAGTGAGAGCGCGAGCGCCGGGCCCGCGTCAGGCCTTAGCCTCTGCGGACGCTGAGAGCCACAGCCTAGAGCGGAAGTGCACAGGCGCACAACTGATGCCAGGCCACGAAACCCTGCGCAGCATAAGGACCCGCGCTGAGGCTGGGCCGCGAACCCAGCATCGCGCCTGCGCAGCAGGAAAACCAGCTGGGACGCCCGGCAACGAACCCAGCACCGCGCCTGCGCAGCAGGAGAACCAGCTGGGACGCCCGGCAACGAACCCAGCACCACGCCTGCGCAGCAGGAGAACCAGCTGAGACGCCTGGCAACGAACCCAGCACCGCGCCTGTGCAGCAGAAGCGGCGCGCTGACACCAGGCCGCGGTTGCGCAGCCTCAGCAGCCACGCGCAGAAAATGCTCGCCCCTCTTCCCCGGAAGAGGCGGGGCTTCGGACGCACCTGGAAGTGGACGAGGGGTCTTGAGGGGTCTTGAGGGGTTTTGAGGCCTGGGGACTTCCTCACCCCAGGCCTCAGGAAACGTGGCTGCAGGGCAGGACTCTGAAGTGGAAGTGGGCGGCGGTGATCTGGAACTGACAAAACTGAGCTGAAGAGAAGAGAGTAGCCTGGAAGGGGTCCAAGCCAGAGCTCAGTGAGCAACAGCTAGGCCAGCCGTGGCTGCCACCAGCCACACCACTGACTGTGGACCCGAATGGAAACTTCAAGGCTCCTTACAGGTCCCCAGCATAGGCCACCGCCAAGGGTTACTGGGGAAGACCCCTGCAACCTGTGACCACCTGACTGACGTCACCCTGAAGATCCATGCCAAAATAGCCGGGGAAAGTTCACCTTCTAATGATCCCTGCAGACTGGGGTGAAGTTGCAAGTTATGGCCAGGTTAAGGAATTATAAGTCAATAAATAAACTCCCACAGGAAGATATATTCAGAGTCCAGGAAAATCTGGGAAACACCAAGAAGGGCGAGCTCAGCATCAAGCCCTGCGAAATTGCACTGCTGTCTGCTGGCTCACATGTTGCCTCATCCTTACTGTAGCCTCAAAGGCAAGGAGACCCAATATTATTGAGTACTTGGACTTGATCCTGAGTGACTTTCTGAGAAAGCAATGTATCATCTGCCCTAAGATCACCACATATATGAGAAGTTTTTGGATGCGTTGAGATTTCTAGACATTGAAACCTTCATGATGAACATCATCCCAGGGTAGCAGGGGCTAAGCCTTTCATCACCTACCACAACAAGCTGGGCATTAACTTATATTGAGAATTGCTTCAGGACTCCACCTTAAGATGCTGGTTAGTGGCATTGATTGGATTTATGAAATTGGATGCCAGTTAAGGAATATGAGAATGTATTTGATTTGCCACCCTAAGTTTAGCACCTGTTGGTTCTACATGATCTCCTTGAAATCCCAAAAAAGATTATATCAGGGGTGAAGCACATCACAGGTGGTTCCAAGGTCACCCGCCATCCAGGTGGCCTGGAAAACCAAAGCTGTGGAGTTGACTTCTGCTCACCCTTCTGGAGAATCAGCATGGTAGAAGAGCTTGAAAAAGTGCTGGGTGTGATGCTGCCAGAAACTAACCTCTTTAGAACTGAAGAAACTCAAAAAATTCTTGGTGATTTCTATGTAACAAAAGCTTTTGAAAGTCTTTCACCTCAGACCACAGCCAGGCTCCTTGATAAGCCTGTCAAGGAGTTCCTGAAAGTGACTTGCATCAGTCCCACATTTATCTGTTATCACTTGCAGATAATGAGCTCTTTTGACCAAATGGATCATTCTAAGAATGTCTCACTTAGAACTTTGAGCTATTTGTCATGAAGATAGCTGAATGTTTCCATGCAGCAACAGCAGCAGCTGTTGACAAGACAAGGCCAGTGAAGATGATGAGGCCACGTTCATAGGTGAAAACTTCTGTACAGCCCTGGAATATGGGCTTTCCTCCACAGCTGGTTGGAGTGTGACAATCAAATGTGTTACCATATTTCTCACAGCCTCACAACATCAAGGAAATACTTCTGCCTCCTGACATGAAACTTGAAAACAAGAAAGAGAATATAGCAACCACTAATTCAAGGGAAAGCACAACATTGACACTTCTGTCTAGAACATTTAAATTGTCTAAGTTGTGTGATTCAGATATGTTTGCATATCTGCAAAAGACAAGATCTACTCTAATTCTTAATTAAGAATTTTTTATTCTTTGTTAGCAAGTAAATGATTTGTCTCTAATAGAAAAAATTTAGAATTTTAGCAACTATTTCAAATATTTCTTATATGTACATATTTTCCCCCACTGGTAGAATTTTTCTTTAATAAAATAATGCTGATTGAAGTTTATGTTTCACTCCGCAGCATTTCTCAAACACTCTTCTTCTATATAGCTATGCTATATTTTATCATATAATGCATTTACTCTTCTCACAGTATATATGTTATTTCTAAATATTGTTTTTAGGAAAACACATATGCATGCATTTCTTCTAGATTATTTTCTAAGAATGGTTTCTCCAGAGACAGAGATGACTGAATTAAAGGTTATCAACAAGTTCCAATTCCAGATAAGATAAAGAAACCACATTCCACACCATCTCTCCCACTAAGTGTAGCTCCAAAACATGGATAGAATGCATGTAGCAGCTATTTGAGGACTCTAAAAAGTGAGGACTCTAAAAAGTAAATTGCAGTGTATTGAGGAATAAGATTAGAATTAGAAGTACTATATGATACAACTGGCTGTGAGTTTATCATTTTTTCCTCCAGTCTTCCAGACATCACTTGACCTGAATCCAATGGACATTTAAAGGATTCTCAACAATAGCAGAGTACACTTTATTTCCACCTATGGAAAGTTCCCCAAGGTAGACTATATCCTGTGTCTCAAAGCATACCTCAATAAAAAGATTGAACTCACATAAAGTATGTTTTCTGACCATAATGTAATTAAACAAAAAATTACTAACAGAAAAATAACTGGAAACTTCCCTAAGTGCTTGGAAATAAAGTCACACATGTATAAATAATCCGTGAGTCAAAGAGAAAATTTTAAAGGAAGTAAAAAGTATTTTGAGCTAAGCAGAAATGGATATGTAACATAAAATCTGTGGGATGCAGCAAAAAAAAAAAAGCAGTGTTTCAAGGGAAATGTATGGTATTAAATGTTCGTATGGGAAAGGAAAGAAATCTCAAATTGTTTACATAAGCTTCCATTTTAATACAGTAGAAAAAGACAAAAGGAAATTTAAAAAACAGAAATCAAATAAATTGAAAACAAAAATAATAGACAAAATTAATAAGCTAATGAAACTCAAACAAGACTGACAGAAGAAAGAACAAAAAAGTAACTATGTTGGGAGTGAAAGAGGGGACATCACTACAGAAACTGCAGATGTTAAAGGTATAATAAGAAAATACTTTGAATAACTCTGCACATATAAATTGGGGTGATATTTGAACAACTTGAATGAAATGGGCCTATTATTCAATACCACAAGCCACCAAAACCGATGCAAGATGAAAGAGATATCTGCCAATTCAATTCTTAATTAAAGACCTTCTGAATAGTAATGTTCAGGTACAGATGATTTCACTGGTAGAATTTTACCAAACATTTCAAAAAGAATACCAGTTCTATATGATTCTTCTAGAAAATAGAAGAGGGAACACTTCTCAGTTTGCTTTAGGCCAGCATTACCCTGATGGCAAAACCAGACAAATACTGAAAACAAAAACCACCCTAAATAACAATATCTCTCATGAACCTAGACATAAAAATTCTCAACAAAATATTAGCAAATTTAGTGCAGCAATATAGTTCTAAAAGAATGATAGTACACCATGACCAAGTGAGTTTATCTGGGGCACACATGGCTGGCTCAATATCAAAAAATAATTACGTGAGCCACCATATAAACAAAAGAGCACGCCCACATAATCATGTCAATTGAGGCAAAAAAGAAATTTGGCAAAATTCAACATCCATTTATGATTTTATTTTAAAAAACCTGTCAGAAGAATATCAATAGGAGGAAATTATATCAACATAATAAAGTTCATCTGCAAAGAATCTACAGTTGATATTATACTTAAAGGTGAAAACTGAATGTTTTCTTTCTGAGACTGGGAACAACATAAGAATGTCCATTCCTAACACTCCCAATTCAACATTATACTAGAAGTCCTAGCTATAAAGAAGGCCTTCAATAGGTCAAGAAAAAGAAATAAAGTTATCACTATTTGAAGATAACATGATCATGCATGTAGAAAATCATAAATAATGTGAAGGGGGAAAAAAGCTTGTTTTAATCTATTCTCATGCTGCTATGAAGAACTGCCCAAGACTGGGTAATTTATAATAGAAAAAAAGGTTTAATTGACTCACAATTCTGCATGGCTGGGGAGGCCTCAGGAAACACAATCATGGCAGAAAAGGAAGCAAACATATCCTTCTTTACATGGCAGCAGGAGAGAGAAGAATGACACCTAAGCAAAAGGGGAATCCCCTTAAAAAAATCAGATCTCATGAGAACTGACTATCACCAGAACAGCATGGGGGAACCACTCTCATGATTCAATTACCTCCCTCTAAGTCCCTCCCACTACACATGGGGATTATGGGAACTACCATTCAAGATGAGATTTGGGTAGGGATGTAGCCAAACCATATCAATGCTCCTAAAATTTACAAATGAGTGTAACAAGGTCACAGAATACAAGGTCAGCACATATATTTTAATCATATTTTTATGTAGTAGCAATGTACAGTTAGTTGTAAGCCAAAATTTTTTAAATGCCATTTACAACTGCTTCAAAGAAAATTATATACTTACATGTAAAGCTAATAAAATGTATACAGGATCTTTATCATGAAATTTGCAAAATTCCAGTGAAAGTATTCAAACAGACTTAAATAAATGGAGACATATACAATGTTCATGGATTGAAAGACTCAACTTTTTAAGATATCAATTTCCCCCAATTTGATCTATAAATGCAGTACCCTGCCAGTCAAAATTTAGCAGATAGAGACAAGTTGATTTTAAAGTTTATATGGAAAGGCAAAGGAACTAGAATGGCTAAAACAATTTTGAAAAGGAAGAATAAAATTGGAGGAGTCACACTATCTGATTTTAAAACTTATTATAAAGCCACATTAATTACAGAGTTATGAATGGGTGGCATTGGTGAAGAAACAGACACATAGCTCAGTAGAACAGAATAGTGAGTTCAGGTGTAAACCAACACAAATATGGCCAGTTTATTTTTGACAAAAGTACAAAAGCAATTCAATAAAGAAAGAATTGTCAGCCAGGCACAGTGGCTCACACCTGTAATCCTAGCACTTTCATGTAGGTGGATTACCTGAGGTCTGTTGAGACCAGCCTGGCCAACATGGTGAAACCCCGTCTCTACTAAAAAATTAGCTGGGCATGGTGGTGTGCACCTGCAATCCCAGCTACTTGGGAGGCTGAGGCAGGAGAATCGCTTGAACCTGGGAGGCAGAGGTTGCAGTGAGCCAAGATCGCGCCATTGTACTCCATCCTGTGCAACAAGAGTGAAACTCCATCTCAAAAAAAAAAAAGAAAGAAAAAGAAAAATAATTGTCTTTTTCAACAAATGATATTAGTCGCAGTCTGTCTGTGCTTCTATAAAAAAAAATAGCTCAGACTGGGTACTTTATAGACAGAATAAAGTTATTGCTCACAGGTATGGAGGCTCGGAAGTCCTCCAGATCAAGACACCAGCTGGTATGGGGCCTCATGAGGGCCTGGTCTATGCTTCCAAGATGGTGCCTTGTGGCTGCATCCTCACCTGACAGAAAGCAGAAGGGACGAACACTGTGTGAAGTCCCTTCACTGTGTGAAGCCTCTTTTATAAGGACATTAATTCCATTTATAAGGGCAGAACCTTCATGACCTAATCACCTCCTAAAGATCTCACCCTTAATACTATTACGTTGTCAATGAAATTTTAACATATGTATGGGGGGCATGTTGAGACCATAGCAGTGTTGAAACAATTCTATATTTACATGCAAAAAAATGAACCTGACCTAAACTTCATAACTATACAAAAGTGAACGCAAAATGGATCTAGATCCAAAGATAAAATATAAAACTATCAAACTTTTAGGAGAAAATACAATCAAATTTATGACATGGAGCTAGGCAAAAATTCTTAGACATCACACGAAAAGAATGATTCATAAAAGAAAAATGTCATAAACTGGACTTTATCAAAATTAAAAACATTTGCACTGCAAAAGTAAACACTGTTAAGAGAATAAAAATACAAGCTACAGACTAAGAGAAAATATTTGCAAATCACATGTCCAACAAAGGAATCATATTCAGAATATATAAAGAAATCTTACAGCTCGAAAGAAGAAAATAAACATCCAATCAAACACTGAACAAAAGACCTGAACAACCACCACGCCAAAGAGGATATATGGATAGAAAATAAACATGTGAGAAGATATTCAACATTATTAGCTATTACAGAAATGCGAATTAAAACCGCAATGAGAATGACCACATACCTGTAGAATAAAAAGCACTGACACATAACAGTGCTGGTTAAGATATAGAGCAAGTGGAACTTTGATCCACTGCTTGTGGGAATGCAAAATGGCACAGCCACTTTGAAAAGGAGTTTGACAGTTTCTTATAAAGTTATATAAGGTTACCATATGACTCAGCAATCCCATCCCTGGGCATTTACCCTACGGAAATGAAAACTTATTTCCACATAAAATTCTGTACATAAATGTCGATAGCAACTCTTGTCTTTTTTTTTTTTAATTTTTATTTTTCGAGACAGAATATTCCTGTTGCCCAGGCTGGAGTGCAATGGCACAATCTTGACTCACTCCTCCTGCTGGTTCAAGTGATCCTCCTGCCTCAGCCTCCCAAGTTGGGATTACAGGTGTACGCCAACATGCCAGGCTAATTCTTGTACTTTTAGTAGAGACAGGGTTTCACCATATTGGCCAGGCTGGTCTTGAACTCCTGACCTCAAATGATCCACCCATCTCAGCCTCCCAAAGTGCTGGGATTGCAAGTGTGAGCCATCACGCCCAGCCAGCAACTCTATTCTTACTTGCCAAAAAGTAGAAGTAAGATAAATGTCTTTTGCTGGTTGTAGTCATACAATATAATAGTTGTCAGCAACAACAAGGAAGAAACTACTGATACAACAGTTTATTTACAACATTTTGTACATTTATGCACAACAATAACTTGGATGAATTTCAAACTTTGTGTTGAATGAAAAGCTAGTTACACAAGGTCCACTTTCATTTTCAATAAGTCATATGATTGTGATGAAGAGCAGATTAGTGCTGAAGCAGGGGTTGGCAGGTGGCAGGGGTGATGGCATGGGGAATTCTGGGGGGAGGATGGAGCTCTTCTGTATCCTGCTGGTGGTGGTGGCTACACAAGTCTCTACATGTGCTGAAATTCGTAGACGTGTACACCAAAACATTGATTTTACTGTGATAATTTTTTAAATAAAAAAGTAAAACAACGATGTGTTTGCTTCCTAGGGAAGCTGTAACAAAGTACCACAAATGCCTTAAAATAACAGGGATTTATTGTCACAGCTTTGGAGGCAAGTTCAAAATTAAGGTGTTGGTGTTGACTCCTTCTGAAGGGTGTGAGAGTCTGTGTCCCAAGGTCTCTGCTTGCCTCCGGGGCACCCAGCAAGCGTGGGTGTCCTTGGGTTGCATCGCTCCAATGTCTGCCTTCATCCTCACGTGGCCTTCTCTCTCCGTGGCACGGTGTGACGTTTTCTGTCTCGTATCAAGACGCTGTCTTTGATTTAGGACCTGCACTGACCCAGCGTCATCTTATCTACAGTCTTTCCTTGTCACAGCTGCAAAGACCCTATTTCAGACTAAAGTTATATTCTGAGGCGAATGCCGGCAGGCCTGAATTAGGGAGGACACTATTCAACCAACTTATTTTTTTAGAGAATTAAAAAAAATAAGACTGTGGACATTTTTTAGTATAATACAGGCTCTTGATACCTAGTTTAAGCTACTCAGCAATAAATATTTTTCAACTAACATAATGGCTATTGACAAGCATGTGACTCTTGTCTGAGTGTTTAGCCCAGGCACATCAACGAGAAACCATCCACTGACCAGCAAACACAGCAAGCCATTTTTGGTGCAATCCATTTCTAGGTAATTAACTTGAAAATATTTTCAATATTCAACAAAGATGGTGCATTTAAGATGACCGAAGCCACATCTTCACAGATGCAGAAGATCTGGATAGCTTTTCTCTTTAGATTGAATAGATCTAGAACAGTTCATTCCTAAAAGTGACTTCTGTTGGGGAAATACCCTATTCAGGTTGAGTCACTCAATTATGGTTGTTATTGGTGTGAAATGTCTCTGCTTTCCCTAATGTATTTTTTAATCTTTTTTTTTTCCTTTTAGAATGAATTCTGGAATAAATACAAAGGTACGTTTTTTATTGTTTTAACCTTAAGTGAGAGGGGTTCATTAGGATATTTGAATTTTGAAAATATTTCCTGAATTTCCTTTCTGCCTTTCTTTTAATCTTACTCATTTAAGACATTTTCCCTCAGGGTGTTTCCATAATGGTTATTGTAAAAGAGTTTTTATAGTAATTTTATACTAATTCTAGTTTTGTTATTGACTGAGAGATATATACTTAAATAAGTTCATTCTCATTTGAGGATACCAAATTCCATAACTTTTCTTAAATACAAGTGTATTAGGTGAAAGCAAAAAACAGTCTGAAAGATTAGATTACTAAGGTAACCACCTTGGTTTCATGCTTAGTGGTGTCTGAAATGGTATCAGTCATTCACATTTCTCAAAATGACAACTGGACCTATCCCTACATCAGATTATGTAAATCCTCCAAGAAATGTGAAGTCCTGTGTTAGCCTTCGCATTCTCATTTCACCCCCGGATCATTTGGAAGGAGGAACCCTAACATCCTCTCCCGTCAAGGCTCAGCCCCGAAATGAGCGCCATGCTCTCGCCTTCCCTATAGCCTTCCAGCTGGTCCCTGTGGTTGCCTCTGACTGAAAACACACAGCAAAACACCTCAGCAAAAATCAAAAAGCCAGGCCAGTGATCCACCTAGATAAAGACGTCACGTACACACGGCCACAAAAGGGAGTGGAAAAATAAAGTCCAAAGAGGAGGAGTTGTTTACAGAGGAACAGGAAGCCATTTCCAGTTACCTGAACAGCAGTGCCAAGGTTGGCACAGCAAAGCTGTTTGCATGATGCCCAGAAACGGCTTGCAGACTCCAGTTGCAAAATCCTCTCTCCGCAGATGGCGACCAGTGTGAGAGCGGTCCCTGCCAGAACCAGGGCAAATGCAGAGATGGCCTCGGGCAATACACCTGCACCTGTTTAGAAGGATTCGAAGGCAAAAACTGTGAATTATGTAGGTTCCTCTGCTTGGTATACCTTCAGATCAGACTCTCCTGAAGAGTATCAGGTGGGACGGGGGAAGAAGTGCAAACGCCTAATGAAACAATCTTAAGTCATTTCTGATTTATAAAGCCTGGGCTCTATTATACTGTGCCACTATAGAATGAAAAAGCCCTAATGTGTCCCTCACACGACTCGGTTTAGGGCTGTGATGAGAGAGACACAGTCACTTCTCGACTCCTCCAAGAGAGACTGGAACGTTGAAGTGTGGGATCCATTCGTGTGTAAACAAGAGTGTTCTCTGTTTTCCTTGGGGCCAAGTGCATTACCCTGTTATCCCCGCTCCTGTGACCCTGTGCAGTGATTCTAAATCACCTCTTATTTATGTGTGTGGATGCAGGTGTCAATGACGAATATTGGAGATTGTCCAATTAGACAAATTTGATACATTTAATTAGCTCTGCAAGGAAAAATCACTAAGAGCTTTCTCTAATGTGGTGATTAATTTTTAAATAAACAGGCTACTTAGGTCAATTTTCCCTAAGGAAAAAGATTTGCATTTCTTTTAAAGTACTTAACTTATCATCTTTAGGCCATGTTCTTAGATTGTATTACTTTTGAATTTTCCCTGATGGGAATATCAATTATGTATCATTCCATTAAAAGTCCAGAGTCGCCTCCCTGGAACGCCATTTGGTAACTTATGAGGCATAATCCCGCTCAGGCTCCCAGGGCTATGAACGTTTTCTAAAATTCCATGCATGTTGATCTTTGCACTGGGATTACTTTTTCATTAAAACCCATGCAGAGGGATGTGGAGTCAGCGTAATGTGAGTGCTGCTGGGGCAGGGGGTGCCAGCTAGCCAGTACGTGTGAAGGGCAGGTCCCTGGAGCCTGGCGTCTGCTGAGGAAGCCAGGCTCCACCAGCCACTGCACCATGAGCTCCCCATGACCCTCGAGGTTGCCCTTTGAGGCAAGTGTGCCTGCCACCTGGCGCTGGCCCTTTGCTGTAGCCCAACGGCCGCTTTATGGCAGAAAGGCAGGTGGAGGTAGCTGGCAACCTTGGGCCAGCCCAGCCTCCGTGTCCGCAGCCAGCCGACCCCAGAGCCAAAGTGCCTGTCTCTTGCAGTCACACGGAAGCTTTGCAGCCTGGACAACGGAGACTGTGACCAGTTCTGCCACGAGGAGCAGAACTCAGTGGTGTGCTCCTGTGCCAGCGGGTACATCCTGGCTGACGATGGCAAGGCCTGCATTCCCACAGGTAGGAGGCATGCTGGGCCTCAGCCACAAGCTGCTGATGGCCCGGGCAGGGAGCAGGGACATAGGCATGTTCTGGGTGGGCCTGGCAGATGACAGTGGCACCAGGAGGGCAGGAGTGAGCCCTGGGCCCTGGGCTCAGGTGGCCCAAACACAAAGACCATGAGGTTTGGAAACAGACCCATTGCTTCTGTGCGCCAGATGGGCTGTTTAACCTCAGCTTCCTCATCTGACAAATGGGACCAACACTCTTGCCTGAGTGCCTGGGTGATCCCTGGAGCACCTTGCAGGATGCCTGGCCCACCACAGGCCCTCAGTCTCCCTTAGGACTGGGGGGGATCCACCCATGCCAGGGAGCTAGGGGGACCACAGGCCCAGAGCACCAGGGCAGGCGAGGGGCAGAGCTGGCCCGAGGAACTGGAGCTAAGGAGTGGGACTGGGGACACTCAGCCTCTGAGCTCGCTCTTCTGGAACCAGTGTTCATTGAACTTATTTTTTCTTTTCCTTGATAAAAATGGACAACAGATGCCCAGAGGGCAGTGAGTATAGGACAGACCGGGGCCTGGGCAGGGTGGGGACAAGCCTCCTTGTCCTGACCCTGTGGGCATCGCCTGCGCTGGGCCTGCCTGGCTGTGGACGCTTCTGCACAGTCAGTCACAGGTGGGGCCCTCGAAGGCAGGTCCTGGGCATCACAGCTGCTCCTTGCAGTGACCCCATTCCCACTCATAGCTGGCCCCGCCCACAGCTTCAGCCTCACCCAGGGGTGCATCGAAATGCAGAGGCCCAGGCCTGCCTTTTTAAGAGCCTGGTAACCCAGCTCACCTTCCGGCCTCAGGCACGGCTCAGCCCCCAGACTGTGTCCTGCCTGCGGCTGCCATGACTGTCCCCTCCAGGCACAGGTCACTCCCGAGCACCCTGAAGTCACTTCCTGACATACACACGAATATTTTTTAATTCTAGAAATAATCACAAATCCACTTGAAACCAAGTCTGATGTTTGAAAATAAAATAAGGGAAACTACTTCCTAGTGCAAAAAGTTTAGGCCAGGTGTGGTGGCTCATGCCTGTAATCCCAGCACTTTGGGAGGCTGAGGTGGGTGGATCACCTGAGGTCAGGAGTTCAAGACCATCCTAGCCAACATGGTGAAACCCTGTCTCTATTACAAATACAAAAATTAGCTGGGTGTGGTGCTGGGCGTCTGTAATCCCAGCTACTCCGGAGGCTGAGGCACAAGAATCACCTGAGCCCTGGAGGCAGAGATTGCAGTGAGCCGAGGTGGCACCATTCCACTCTAGACAGAGGGAGACTCCATCTCAAAAAAAAAAAGTTCAGTTCCATCTAATGGATGAACTCAGAACTTGTAAGGGTAGTGACTGCACACGTGGGCAGAGCTGAGGCCTGGAGGGGATTGGGGGTGACAGCACCTGCAGCTGGCGAATTCACCGGAGCCCCCTCAGACCCTGCAGGAGCACAGCAAATAAACAGCTAAGCTGTGCCCCCTGCCATCCATTTCCTCCCTCTCCTCTCGTCTCCTGCTCCCCGCGCCCCTGCCTTCCTCCACCTGCTCCCCGCGCCCCTGCCTTCCTCCACCTGCTCCCCTACACCCTGCCTTCCTCCACCTGCTCCCCACACCCCTGCCTTCCTCCACCCATTTCACCGGTTCGCTTGGCCTTGCTGCCCTAGCCCGCTGTTGTACAACAGGAAGCTTCCTGCCATCTCTTGGCGTGGCCTTCCAGGAGCTGTGTGTTCCAGACGCTCTTCTGTGCCTCCAGTTGTTTGTGTGCACTATTCCTTCTGCCTGAAAACTTTTTTCTTCAATGTTTCATTAGGAACATTTTCAAACACACAGCACACTGGAGAGAAGTTCACAGGGAGCCACGCACGCCCAGCGCCTGGGTTCTCCCGTCAGCATCCTCCAGCCGGTGCATTCATCCTGTTTAGCCCGTCCCGTTTGTCCTCTGTCCGTCCACCCACCAAGCTTCCTTGACTTCTTGGTGCATTTCCAGGCAAATCGCAGATGCCCACACTCCCCTTGCTGCCTGGGCTGCTGCCTCAGATCCAGTGTTCACCGGCTGTCACTTGAGGGGAAGCCAACGCTCAGACAGCCGCTCTCACCTGCAGACCCCACCCCTACCGACCTGGGGCTCCCCCGCAAAGCCCCTGCCCCTCCGGGTGCCCCGCGATGCTGCCTCCGGCTGTCTGACTCTTCTCCCACAGATGAGCCTTACAGGGTGTGGGGAGCCCCTTGCTGTGCTGAAGGCCCCATTGTCTTTTCTTTCAGTGCCCTACCCCTGTGGGAAACTTACCTTGGAACGCAGGAAGAGGTCAGTGGCCCAGGCCACCAACAGCAGCGGGGAAACCCCCGCCACCATCACCTTGCCACAGTACAACACAAGTGACCTCGACCCCACCGAGAACCCCTTTGACCTGCTGGGCTTCAACCAGACGCAGCCCGAAGGGGAGGAAAATGACCTCGTCAGGATCGTGGGTGGCCGGGATTGCAAGGACGGGGAGTGTCCCTGGCAGGTAACAGTGGCGACAGCGCCTCGGGCCTGCTGGCCGGACCACCCAACCCACTGTGCACCTCGGGGAGGCCAACCCCACGCTCTGGGAGTAGCAATCTGGGAAGGCACTGGTCCACACTAGGACAGAGGGGCTCTGCCACCCAAGCCTGCCAGCCTGTCCCTCCCTGCGGGTGGCCGAGGGGGCTGTGAGCTCCAGAGGAGCAGCCAGGGCTGAGGGAGAGGCTGGGCCCAGTCACGCCCCTCACCGCCGTCCCACCAGGCGTTTCCACGGTTGCGTGTGGCGTGCCCAGGATGACGCTGTCCTGTGAAAGAGAAAAGAAGGAGAAGGCGCAGCCATGCCCTCAAGCGCCCTCAAACCTCCCTACACCAGAAGGAGACAGGGCTGAAGCCTGGGAGCTGCCCAAGCTGC
Organism: Cacajao melanocephalus; assembly: GCA_963573385.1. Taxonomy (NCBI): domain Eukaryota; kingdom Metazoa; phylum Chordata; class Mammalia; order Primates; family Pitheciidae; genus Cacajao; species Cacajao melanocephalus. Next base: position 97,117 of record CAUYLG010027559.1, on the reverse strand, counting down.
AGGGCCGCCAGCGGGCAGGAGGAGGGCGAGGGGGTGGGTGAGGCCTCCATTTGCTCTTCTGTTAGACAGTGGCAGGAAGATTCCATGTCCTCGCTTCATTTTTAATTTCGGAAATTTTTTTACCCAAACACCTAAGTCCCATGGAAACAGATAGTACCTTAGAGAAAAACACATCTACTTATTTTCAAGGGCAGAAAGAAAATCACTCTTTGAGGTTTTCTGTATTAAGACACAGTACCTTGCTCTGTCGCCCAGGCTGGAGTGCAGCGGTGCAATCTCAGCTCACTGCAACCTCCACCTCCTGGGTTCAAGTGATTCTCGTGCCTCAGCCTCCCAAGTAGCTGGGATTACAGGTGCCCACCACTACGCCTGGCTATTTTTTTATTTTTAATGGAGACAAGGTTTCACCATGTTGGCCAGGCTGGTCTCAAATTCCTGGCTCATGTGATCCACCCTCCTCAGCCTCCCAGAGTGCTGGAATTACAGGTGTGAGCCTCCGTACTGGGGCCTAATCTTTGATTGTTGATGTGAACTAATGCTGCCAGATGAAACAAACAAAAACACAAGACTTTCAATTAAATTTCAATTTCACATAAGCAAGAAAAACTTTTAGGGTAAGTACATCTCAAGTATTGCATGAAGCATACATATGCTAAAAGTATTTGCTGTTTATCTGATTCAAATCTAACTGAATGTATTAGTCAGTATTCACACTGCTGATAAAGACATACCTGAGACTAATTTATAAAGAAAAGGAGGTGTAATGGACTCACAGTTCCACCTGGCTGGGGAGGCCTCACAATTCTGGCGGATGGCTAAAGGCATGTCCTATGTGGCGGCAGCAGGAGAGAAGGAGAATCAAGCGAGAGGGGTTTCCCCTTATAAAACCGTCAGATCTCGTGAGATTTATTCACTACCACGAGAACAGTATGAAGAAACTGCCCCTGTGATTCAGTTACCTCCCACTGGGTCCCTCCCACAACACGTGGGCAATATGGGAGCTGCCGTTCAAGATGAGACTTGGGTGGGGACGCAGCCAAACCGTGCCACTGGGCAGCCTGTATTTTCTCTGCAGTCGTTGCTTGGACTTGAATTTTCATTGCCCAAAGTCAGAATGTCCTCTCCTACAAGCAAGAACCTCAGAGCCACCAGCGCCCTCAGGAATTCCCCCTGGGCTTCCTCCGCCCCAGGCCATGTGGCGGGGAGCCTCTGTCTAATCATAAAGAGCTGAGCGAGAGGGAAGTGCTGAAGCAGCTCTGACCCCTCATCCACGTGACGCATGTTTGTTGAGGGCTTTCTACGCGTCAGGCACTGAGCTGGGTGCTTGTACGTGGGATATGAAACTGCAAAGCCCCTCTTCTGACACCCAGAAGTCTAAACCTAGTCGGGGAGCTGAGACCCAAATCCTCCCAATCCCAGGCACTGTGTGTCTGGAGCAAGAACCGGGATGCGGGAGACCCCACTTAGGCTCCGTTGGGATGAGCAGGAAAAGCCTCCTGTGGGGCTGGGGAGCTGGACTTGGAGCCCCAGGCAGGGTTTTGGAGGGGGTCTCGGGCAGCAGGGCAGGACGGAGCACCTTGGAGGGCTCCTCAGAGGGCCCCTGGCTGAGTCTGTTGAGGTTTGAGATTCTTGTCTTCTAGTTTGAGTCTTGGCAAGTGGCCTCATCTGCATCTTTAGGAAGAATGGTTGGTGTTCATTCTTAGAAAGCCTGACTTTCCCTCAGGTCAGCTGGATAATGAGTTGATAACAATCTTGCATGTTCTTCACATGTACCCCAAAACATAAAATACAATAAAAATTAAAAAAAAAAAGAGGCAAAAACATGACCCCTTTTCTAGCCATGAATGTTTTAAAAATCTTTGAAGACTGGGTGTTGTCAGTAGTTTCACTGGTCTTCACATGTGCCCAGCCACTATCGCGGGACAGGAAACTCCCCGGAGAAAAGAAAGCCAAAATATCCCAGGCTCCAAACTTGTAAGTCCAGCTCCCTGGGGACAGCGTGGGGCACCCCGGTCAGTGCTCGGTCCCTGGGGACATCTCACAGGAGCTGCCACAGGGATCCCCAGGAAGTCACCTGGGGTGGAGGCGTCCGTGCCCCGTGGGGGACCGGCTTGCGCTGCTGAACCATGGGGACCCCAGGCAGGTGCACTGGTCCAGGCAGATGTTTCTGCACAGACTCCAGGTCCTGAGTAGAAATCCGGCCACGGAGACAGGAAAGGCTGCTCCCACAGCAAGCGTCTTTTCCAAAGCATGGACAGATGCGCTCTGCGCATGAGACTTTAGAGAGCATTATGCTGGGTTTAGAAGAAAGAAAAAACGATTCTCTGCATCAGTGAGTGTGTAGCGCAGGTGGAGAAAAGAGACGGACAAGGAGCTGTCCTCGGGTGGACAGCAAGAGACCAGGGAGGACAGCCTGGCATGGGGAGGGCCGGGCAGTGCCACCTGAAGAGATGGCCTCTCCGTTGGGCGCCACCTGTCCGCCCTGGCCAGCCACACTGAGCCTGTCATGTCTGTCACAGGCTCTGCTCATCAACGAGGAAAACGAGGGGTTCTGTGGTGGCACCATTCTGAGCGAGTTCTACATCCTCACTGCAGCCCACTGTCTCCACCAAGCCAAGAGATTCAAGGTGAGGGTAGGTAAGTGACACCCAACAGCACCCAGGGCCGTGGAGGGGGCACAGTCACTGTCTGCTTGACAGAGACCTCTGGAGCTGATGGAATTTCCTGGGAGCACTAGTTAAAATCCTGAAATCCTATTTGTGGGGTTAGGGGCGTTTCACAGAGGAAGAAGACGAGGAAGCAGAGGAAGGGGAAGAGGAGGGAGGAGGATGTGGAGGGGGGAGGGACCCAGCCCAGCCCTTCTCCCCCCGGGTGTCCAGGTCTTGGGTCTTCGAGTCTCTGCGTCCCAGGTCTCTGGGCCTCTGTGCCCAGCTAATGTTCTGTGTTTCAGTGTGTTTTCCTGGGAGCCTTCCAGACCTCCCTCTCTGTTCAACATACTCTGGCCACCAAGCACCTCTGTCTCTTCTATTTCTGTGTGTGTGTGGGATTGTTCATTCACATCTGTCTTTGTCCTCTAGACCCTAGAGCTGTTCAGTGCAAACCTAACACAAGTCACAGATGCAAGTGATATATGTAAATTGATATTTTTATAACATTAAATTCTATTATACATTTTAAAATATAAAAAACAGGCTGGGCACGGTGGCTCACACCTGTAATCTCAGCACTTTGGGAGGCTGAGGCAAGGTCAGGAGTTCGAGACCAGCCTGGCCAACATGGCGAAACCCCATCTCTACTAAAAAATACAAAAATTAGTCAGGCATGGTGGTGGGCACCTGTAATCTCAGCTACTCAGGAGGCTGAGGCAGGAGGACCACTTGAACCCAGGAGATGGAGGTTTCGGTGAGCCGAGATCATGCCACTGCACTCCAGCCTGGGCAACAAAGCAAAACTGTCTCAAAAAACGAAACAAAACAAATATGTGTGTGTGTGTGTATCAAGTTTTATAATCTGATATATATATATATCTGATTTTCATAATATATCTTATTTAACTCAACATGTTGAAAATCTATTTTTTCCATGTGTATTCATGTGAAAGGTGTAATAAGACATTCCGCACATTTTCTTTCATTCTAAGACTCTATTTTACACTCATGGCACAACTTTTACACTCTCGGCCGGCGGCCACACCACACAGCCTGGGCCTGGGATTCCAAGCCTTTGGCCCTGGGACACCTGGTTGGTGCCCATGACTGGCGCTGAGGATGCACCAGTCAATGGACACAGGAGGGGCGGCCGTCCGAAGAAGCAAACTGTGAGACATGACCAGTGGGGAACCTGGGGATCGAGGCTGAAGGTGGTTTTTATTTGCTGCTTTGCACTTTCCTATCTTTTTTAAATTTTCCAAAGTGACCACATGCCATTTTTAATCAGAAACAAAATAACTTCCTTGAAAAGCAACGGATGTGCAGAGGCATGTCCAGCCTGAGCTGAGCGCTGTCCTGCCCATCTTCGCAGGGGACCGGAACACGGAGAAGGAGGAGGGCAGTGAGACGGTGCACGAGGTGGAGGTGATCATCAAGCACAACCGGTTCTCCATAGAGACCTACGACTTTGACATCACCGTGCTCCGGCTGAAGACGCCCATCACCTTCCGCATGAACGTGGCACCCGCCTGCCTCCCGGCACGGGACTGGGCCGAGTCCACACTGATGACGCAGAAGACGGGGATCGTGAGCGGCTTCGGGCGCACCCACGAAAAGGGCCGGCAGTCCACCATACTCAAAATCCTGGAGGTGCCCTACGTGGACCGCAACACCTGCAAGCTCTCCAGCAGCTTCACGATCACGCAGAACATGTTCTGCGCCGGCTACGAAGCCAGGCAGGAGGATGCCTGCCAGGGGGACAGCGGGGGCCCTCACGTCACCCGCTTCAAGGACACCTACTTCGTGACAGGCATCGTCAGCTGGGGAGAGGGCTGTGCCCGGAAGGGGAAGTACGGGATCTACACAAAGGTCTCTGGCTTCCTCAAGTGGATCGACAGGTCTATGAAGACCAGGGGCGTGGCCAAGGCGGAGAGCCACGTCCTGGGGGTCAGCACGTCCTCCCCATTAAAGTGAGGTCCCACTCAAGGCCTGGTCTGTCTCTCCATTGCCGCCTCGCCCTGGCTTCTCCCACCCCGTCGAGGTGGGAAGATGAAGTGTCTGTCTGGAACACCAGCTCCCGCCCTTCCCAGCCAGCCTGGAGATTTCTCCGGGGAATGTTCTCGTCTGCGGGGCGGGGAGGCTTCAGGGATGATGCCCTGCTGTGGCTGCCATGGCTGTCCTTGTCCCCGCACATCCTCCTGGGTCTGGGTCATGCTCAGAGGCAGGCAGGAAGCTGTGCCGGCCCTGTGGGGTCAGGAGGGGCCCACACGCTGGCTCAGCCTCCCCAAGACCCCTCACCTGGCCTAGTCTCTCTTGTTCCCCCTGGAATTAGACATGTCCCTTGTGACTGCCTGTGACACGAAGACTCCCTGGTAGGGAAATGTCCGGAAGGCTTCTCGTTGGCACGGACGCTTCACATCGACCTAAACAACCAAGTGCTCTTCAACTGCCCCACGCCAGGCCCCACCCCAGGTCGGGCTTACATGGTGGGGGCGCATGGGCATCCCCCAGGAGGGTGAGCTGCTCACCAGGTGGCGACCGGGACCCTGAACAGTGGGCCCCACCCTGGCCACCCTTAGGACCCCCTGGGGGCTTTAGTAAGCCTGCATCCAGGCTACAGCCTGCCACTGAAATCAGTCTCTGGGGTGAAACTGGCCAGGAGCTTCTGGAAGGTTCTGGAGCTCCTCAGGAGCTGAGTGGTGGTGGTGGCATGGCCAGAGAGGCTTCAGGGGGCTCCTCCTTCTCTCCTCGGGTGCGATGTTGAGTCCTCGCCTGCTGCAATCTGGACTGTCCCTAGGCCTCAAGTTAAATGCCGTGAAAACCAAATGAACTTTCAGTAAACAGAAAAGGCTCCAGACAAGGCCTCTGCGTGTCTCCCAAACGTCCCTTACCGTTTGTGTCTTGTGTAATGTCCCCAGGCAAAGTTCAACAGTGCTAGTACAGAAACTCCCCAAAAAACTCACAAGCTGGGCAAAACCGTTGGTAAACAGACATTGTGAGGTTCGGGAAAGTCAAAGTGGACGGGTGTTCGACTTCCCAGAAATAGTCTGAGGTGGGTGGGCGGGGGGCGTTCCCGGCCTGCCCGCTCTGAGGCCTTCTCTGTGGAGCCGGCTGTTGGGTCCATGCCGGCCCTTCCTAGAGAAAACCCTCTGCCTCGGAGCCAACACGGTGTCAGGCAGGATTTCCTAGGCAGCAACACGGTCTTCAGGGCCCCAGAGGCAAACCCGGCCTTGAACTCCTGTTTCTGGAAATCAAAGGTTGAGAGAACTCTGGGAGGAAATTTACAAATGAAGCCCACCATCACTGTCATTTTTTAAAGAGATTCCAAAGTGACAGTGCCCCCAGGGGGCACCATAAAGTACAAACCCTTCAGGAAGAACTTGACCTTGTCCAGGCTGACATCAGAACACAACTGCTGTGAGGAACAGCCCAATTCAGATGTTGAACCCTAAAACATAGGTCCTGGGGTTGATTGCACATGGTGGTTAAATAGGGACTGCGGCAAGATCTAAGTATTCAGTGAGCAGGTTCTCCGTAGGCTGCTCATTTCAGGTTCCACACAAAGTTGCGGGGTCAGTTGATTTAGCTGTGGATCCCCACAGAGGACACCCCCGCATCTGAAGGACATGACAAAGACCCCAAAGGAAGGAAGATCCCCCTCAGGTATACAGAAGGAAAGTAAACCAGTCAGTGGAAAAAGTCGGTTGGTTTGTTTTTCAAAACAGAAGAGGGTGAGAGAGGAATGATTTCTCATACGAGAGATGATGAAGTTGAGTAGAACAAGGTGAATCTTAATGTTTGGACAATTTATTGTTGTAGAATTGTTGGTGATATCTTTGAGAAAACAGATGAGGAAATTAAATCACCACACATAGCACGGTCAGTCCACGTACAGCACGGTCAGTCCACGTACAACATGGTCCGTCACAGCTGTGGCCTCGATGTTGGTGTCTTCCTGTTTTAGTCTGTTCCTCCGGTGCTATGAAGAAATACCTGAGACTGGGTAATTTATAAAGAAAAGGGGCTTAATCAACTCACGGTTCCACGTGTCTGGGGAGGCCTCAAGAAACTTACAATCATGGCAGAAGGCACCTCTTCACAAGGTGGCAGGAAGAGAATGACTGCCAGTCGAAGGGGGAAACCCCTTATAAAACCATCAGATCTCACGAGGGTGCACTAGCACGAGAACGGCATGGAGGAAGCCACCCCATGATTCAGTTACCTCCACCTGGTTCTGCCCTTGACCTGTGGAAATTATTACAATTCAAGGTGAGATCTGCGTGGGGGGCACAGAGCCAAACCATATCACCCCGCAAAACTCATGTAGAAACCTAACCCTCTGTGCAATAGCACTAGGAGGTGGGGCCTCTGGGGGGCGCTCTGCCCTCCTGGATGGATGACTGCCCTCCCAGAAGAGACCCCAGAGAGCACATATATTCCTCCCTTCCACCATCCAAGGACACGTCTATGAATCATGGGCTGTCCCCAGACACTGAATTTACTGGCGCCTGATCTTGGACTTCCCAGCCTCCGGAACTGTGAGCAATAATTTTTGTTTATTGTGAATCACCCACTCGGAGGCGTTTGTTATAGCAGCTCCAGTGGACTAAAATGGTCCATGAGGGAAGAGCTTGTAGCTCAGACACCCATGACAGGCACATAGGACATGCTTAATTAACATTTATTGATCAAATGTGCATGTCCCGTCTGCTTTTCCATTTTTAAGCAGATATTTATGGTTTTTAAATTATCCGGCAGAAGTATTTTTAAAGTACATAAATTTCCAAGTGGGAATATATTTTCACAAAAAAAGGCACCTTTTCTTAAGAGAAGGCCACGTAAAGATTGCCAGGCTGGTGCAATTCACCCAAGATCTATCCTATACAATCAACTTCTGGTTTCAAAATTATTTTAGCTCACTCACTAAAGATAAACTTTAATTTGTTTTCTTTTCCCAGCTTTTTAAAGCAAACTTCACAGCCTCGGTGTATTTGCTGGCATGCCCTCTTACTCAAAGGCTGTCAGCATCTTAGTTTTCTTCTGTTCCCACTTTAACCCTTTAAGTTTTGCCACTTTTGAGTATCATTCAATCAACAAAATCTATATATTGACAATGTTGTCATTTCATCTGTTACCACCTGAATCTCCACTGCGAGTCCAGCTTCTCTGATTCCCACTCCTGTCTCCACCTAGACTTCTCAAAGACACCTCAAATTCTCCAAACCTCACTTCCCTCTGCCGTCTGGGAGCCTGGCCACCTCAGCACATGCACTGCCATCCTCCAAATCACTCAACCCAAACCTTGAAGCCATGCTGCCCGACCCAATGATGAATTGAAGCCCAACCCAATTCATCACGAATCCCATCAGCTTTCCCTTCATGAGGCATCCAGACTACAAACCGGCTTCCTGCTGCATGGCTGCACCCTCACCCCCTCCTGGACTAGCCAGCAGCTTCCCTTTCGACTTCTCTGGAATGTTCTGTTCTCCACACAGCAGGAATGGTGATCCCTCCACAGCATAAATCTTTCCACGTCCATTCCTGTTCCCTTCAATATCTTCCTGACACAGTGCAAATGAAACACCAGGTTCTTACCTCAGGCTTCAAGGGCTGAAATGGTTTGGCTGTGTCCCCACCCAAATCTCATCTTGAATTGTAATTCTCATAATCCCCACGTGTCGTGGGAGGGACCCAGTGGGAGGTGATTGAATCATGGGGGTGGTTTCCGCCATGCTGTTCTTGTGATAGTGAGGGAGTTCTCATGAGATCTGATGGTTTCATAAGCTTGCAGTCATTCTCTCTGCTGCCACCCTGTGAAGAGGGGCCTTCTGCCATGATTGTAAGTTTCCTGAGGCCTCCCCAGCCATGTGGAACTGGGAGTCGACGGAACCTCTTTTATGTATAAAGTACCCAGTCTTGGATATTTCTTCATAGCAGCATGAGAAGGGACTAGTACAAAGGGACTACATCTGAAATCAGCAAACTACAGCCCTAGAGCCAAATCTGGCCCCTTACTGGCTCTTATAAATAAAGCTTTACTGGCACACAGCCAAGTGTTCGTTCATGGTTGTGTGTGCTGCCTTTGCTACAATGGTGCTGAGCTGTTGTGAGAGACACCATTTGGCCCTTCCCCACTTTCTCCCTCCTCCCTCCTTCCCTCCCTCTTTCCCCCTTCCTCCTTCCTTCCATTTCCCTCCTTCCTCTTTCCCTCCTTCTTTCCTGTGTATTCCACACACACCTAGAACGTAAGCTGCATGTGGGTTTGTCTGTCCTGCCCACTGCTGTGTCCCCAGGCTGGGGCCGTGCCTGTGTCACCCCAATTCACCACACAGGGCATGGGTGCCACCTTCCACCTTGCACCTGCTGCCTTTACCCTCCACTCTCTGTCTCCCTAAATATTTCCCAGGGCCCTCTGAGCCTCCACTGTTCATTTCTCTGCCTTGCCTCAAACAGAAAACTGCAGGAGGGGAGCACCCCGCTGTGCAGGTCGTGCCCCGAGGCTCCTGCTGTGGACACCTCCCCCAGCCTGGACTTTGGCTGTGTTTGCAGCCCTATCCCAGTGCTCCGGCTGGGAATGGCAGGCTGCGTCCTGCTGCTCCAGGGCCTGGTCCTGGTCCTCACCCTGCATTGTGCAGAGACCTCAGGTAGGTGTCTGGCTTATCCATCCATCATGCCTGCACTGTGCCCTTCTTGACTCAGTCCACGGTGAATTTGTAGATGACGCATTTTCTAGGAGGCAGAGGAGCCCTGAGTGTCCAGACTTGTCTTAATTCCCCTTCCTGAAAAAGCTGCTTGAATCTTTATCATTTGCTGACAAGTGTTTGGGACATGATGCTGTCACTTGGGGTCCTCCCAAGAGATGCCCAAATGGAAAGAAGCGTGTGTGTGGGAGATTCAGCAGGGAAAGGCCCAGGAGGGGTGGAGGGTTGGGGGGCCAGACCTGGGCCAGGCATCAGACAGGACGGAGGGAGTGGGCCAGGCCTAGCCCAGACTGCAGTGTGGGCAGAGAGAGCCTTGGCCGGGCCAGCCAGGAGTGCCCAGTCTTGAGAAAAAGACACAGCCAGGGAGCAGGCCCGGGAGTGTGCAGCCACCCTGCCTGCCCGCCACCCTGCCCCCCGCCACCCTTCTACCACCAGCCACTTCGCTGGAGGGATAGACACAAACCCCATCCTGAATCTGCCTGCACAGGCGTCCAGGAAAGCTGCAAGTCCCCCCAGTCCCATGGTCTCCCGCGCTGAGAAGGTGACCTCCCCCACAGCACTTACTGTGGCCGGACTTTGCTGAGCTGCCTCTGCTGTGACCCTCAGCACCCAGAGAAAGGGGGGAGGATGGGAAGGGCCTAGGCTTTGACCGTCGGGGAGCAGGAGAGAACGTGGCTCGGGGCCCTCGGCTGGGAAGAGGCTCCAGGGGCCACTGCCATGGGCCGACTGGTCTGCCTTCTCCTCCTGGGAATCGCAGAGCCTGGGGCAATTGACACGTTTCTTCTTTTTGTGTTTTATCAAGACCTTAAATACCGAGCATAGAGGCAGCACAGGGGCTGATCGCTGTTGGTCCCCACTTCTCAGCACGGACCTTTGTCTCCAGCTCGGCCTTCCTTTACACTCGGACCCAAAACCCAGCCCGAGCCCTCCCTCCTCCACTTCCCTGACAGGACCGTGGCCTCTCTGCAGAACCTTAGTGTATCTGCCCTGATCCGAGGCTGCTTCATTCCCCCGGAAGATGAAGGGCTTGCCTGCCTCGAGGGGAGGGACAGCCCAGGTGCCCCTGAGGCCCACGCAAGCTCTCCGAGAGCCTGTGGACACGGAGGGGGCTGAGGCTGGCGGCCGGCCAGGGTGGAAGCCAGGCAGTTCTGGAAAGCAGGGCCCTCCGTGCTCCCGGTCACCTGCCTTCTTGTCTTGCCTGTAGTATTTCTCCCGGCCTCAAAAGCAAACGACGTTCTGGTGAGGTGGAAGCGTGGGGGCTCCTATGTTCTGGAAGAACTCTTCGAGGGAAACTTGGAAAAAGAATGTTATGAAGAAATCTGTGTCTACGAAGAAGCAAGAGAAGTGTTTGAAAATGACGTAGTCACCGTAGGTACCCCCACCACAAACCACAGGCTTCATCATTTCGACTTCTGCTGGCACGGGGCACGTCGTTTCTCAGACTAAGCTCCATTAATTAGCCTGTTTACTTACTTTCAGAATAGTGGCATGTTTGATAAAGCGTTTCCAGTTTTACATATAAACATAGTAATATTTAAAATTGATTCTGAATTAAATGTTGCCCTGTTTCTCTACTATATTTTTTAATGTTTCTGTATGAGAACTCTTATGAAATAGACCGTTTTTAATGCAACTCAGAGAAATCCTAGAGGCATGAGAAAAGTGTAAAAATTTTTCAAAGGATTTTGCCCTAAATTTCAGTTTTCAAACTTTCTGGTAGAGAAAATTGTGTAAATTTACTACTTACGACATGATTCAATTCGTCAGAAGTCCAAATATGATTTTGGGAGATACCATTTCTTATACATTTTCTTTCTAGGCATTAAGTCTGAATAATTCTCCTAATTTTAGATACTCCATCTTCAGACTAAGCATCCCCACTCCCTACACACATATATTTCTTTAAAATCTGACCTGTTTATAACAAATGAAAAGGTGATGCGACTTCTTCTATATCACATTCTTTTGTGGAGGGTGGTGTGGAGGTTGGCCCTGGGAGGGAAGGGCCACGTGAGGAGCTGTACGTGGCAGGTTTGTGCTACATCGCAGACTACTGCCCCTCCTTAAATAGGTGGTGGTAAGCACATGTTGAGTAAGATTATCTTACAGGTACATTTAGTTAATATACATTTAACATAAACAAATAGGCTGTAAAACAGACAGGAAAATTGTGCGTTGTTTGTTTCAACCAATATTGTCCCATTAGGTGAATAACTATTTTCTTACCTTCAAGTTCATCTACAGGAAAGAATACAGAAAAACAAATGTCCATTTGTAACATTTTTGTGTTTTAACTCTAAAGGATGAATTCTGGAGACAATATAAGGGTAAGTGGTTTCCTTCATCTCCTTGGAGTATTAATTCTTCAGGATGAGGTGAGGGAGTAGGCTTAGGACACTTTATGACCTGAGACCAGGGGATGCCGAGCCTTTGGCTCCGGGACCCACGATGTCTCGCCAAGGAAGGGCGCAGCCCCGACTGCCCAAGGATGAGGGTCACGAAGCCCCCGGGCTCTGCCGCCAGGGCCACGAGCAGCGCCTGGCATGTCTTGCCCAGTGTCTGGGTAGTTTCTAGGCACCTAGGGGCATGAGCCTTGGGCCAGGCAGGCCCCCCAAGAGCAGCTCCCCCAGCTGCCTGGCTCCTGGGAAGCCTCATGCTGCAGCAGGGTCAGAAGTCATCTCACATTTGGAAAGCGACAGCCCCAATGGAGATGACTTTGGTTAGGGGACTGCTCCCGAGGGAGGAGCTCAGGGTGGGCAACTGCAGAAGAACTGGGGACAGAAGTGACGTAGACGGAGACCCATGGGGCTAGGGGAGGCCAGGGTAAGGACCCACCCGGGACTGAGTAAGGAAAGAGCTGCAGCCACCACCAGACAGGCATGGGGACAACTAGCCACAGAAGGAAGAGGGAGAGGCTTGGGAGGCTGGAGAAGGGCTGACGGAGGGGCGGAACAGAGGGGCCGCAGGTGGACACAGAGGTGTCACGGACAACAGTGCAGGAGGTACCGGCCGCCCAGCCCTGTGACCTGAGTGAGGAGTGTCCTGGGGGCCGGATGATGGCATGGGGAGCAGCACAAGCGGGCTCAGGTCCCCGACCCTGCCACCCCCACCCCATCCTCCTCCAGCTCTGTTCCCCGTCCCGGCCACCACCACCAGCCCCCCACCATCCTCCTCCTGCAGGTGGCTCCCCGTGCATCTCCCAGCCCTGCCTCCACAACGGATCGTGCCAGGACAGCATCCGAGGTTACACCTGCACCTGCTCCCCTGGCTACGAGGGCATCAACTGCGCGCTGGGTGAGGCTCGGCCGTCCCCTTCCCCCAAGGGCCTCCCCAGGCAGCCAGGCCTCGCGCCCTGGGCCAGGGTCCTGATGGGCCCCTCCTGCGGTGCAGACAAGCAAGTGCCTGTGTGAACCGCGATTCAGCTCACTCCGGTGGATTCCTCTGCTCCCAACCAGATTCTCCTGTGGAAACTGCATTCTGAGCTGCCCTCCCTTCCAGATGGGCCCCCATACTTTTCACGGCGTGATCTCCTCTCCTCCCCACCCCCGCCTCCACCATTCACAATCTGCTCACAGGCTGGGGTCACACACAGGCATCCTCAGGGCCAGATCCCCCAGTGGGAGACTCTGCAGAGGGGGAAGACAGAAAGCACATAAACAAATATCCTTAAATACCCGCCAAGGGTCAGCGTCCATAACCACCAGCTACAGCAACAAGTGTGCTACGTCCTCAGCGCCACTGGCCAACTTGGAGCCCATTTCTGTGGGGAGAACCTTCCTTCCAGCCCAGCCCTCTCCTCCCAAGTCCGGATTTCTGCTCCATCTGCCTCCTCGATGCCCCAGCTAGTGCCTTCGCAGACATCCCACATTTACCACGTACCAAAGGAGGCTTTGACCGTCACCCACCACGTGCCCAACTTTTTATTTATTTATTTATTTTTTGAGACAGAGTCTTGCTCTGTCGCCAGGCTGGAGTGCAGTGGTGCAATCTTGGCTCACTGCAATCTCTGCCTCCCAGGTTCAAGCAATTCCCCTGCCTTACCCTCCTGAGTAGCTGGGACTATAGGCACATACCACCACACCTGGCTAATTTTTTTGTATTTTAGTAGAGATGAGGTTTCACCATGTTGGCCAGGATGGTCTCAATCTCCTGACCTTGTTATCTGCCCACCTTGGTCTCCCAAAGTGCTGATTACAGGCATGAGCCGCCACGCCCAGCCACATGCCCCTTGCTTAATATTCTCCCTCTTGGTGGAAAGCCCCCATCCCAGCTGCTCAGCCACCATCAACGTCACACTAACCCCCTCCCATCCCACATCCCCTCCTTGAAGAAGCAATTTAAAAGGGCCAGCCATTGCAGCGGGAAATGCAAGCCAGCAGAGAAAACAGGCGCGTGGATTCCAGTCCACGGGAAATACATCCAGGGCCATGTTTTCTAAGGACAAATAGAAGTGCTGTCACTCACCGAGTCTTTGTTCTACATGTACCTTCCTGAAATACGGAATCGTGGGAAACTGTCACACAAAGGGCAGCAATCTGAAGAGAATGAGAATGCAGGGACCAAAAGACCAGAACTCTGTGCAAGGCTATGATCAAATGACTCTATTTCCAAGCTAAAGTTTCTAGTCTTTCTCTGGTTTTTTTTTTTTTTTCCTTTTCAGCTAAAAATGAATGTCACCCAGAGCGGACTGATGGGTGTCAACACTTCTGCCTCCCAGGACAGGAATCCTACACATGCAGCTGTGCTCAGGGCTACAGGCTTGGTGAGGACCACAAACGGTGCATTCCCCACGGTGAGTGCTCAGACCACAGCCGCCTCCAGCTTCCAATGCCATCGACCCGTCCACATTCTCCTTCCTCCTTCTGTAGTATCGGGTGAAGCCCACGGATTTGTGATAAGGAATTGCCAGGACTCAGCAGGTGGTCGGGTCTCCACGCCGGAGCAATGGCCATGCTAGAAGGTGCAATTCTTGTCACTAGTGCTTGCCCAGACCACTCTGAGCTAAACCATGTGTGCAGTGAGGGGTGGTCTAACTCCACTCTGCTCCATGTCTGTGCCAAGTACTGCACATTCATCAGCAGTGAAGACAAGATTGTAATGGCCAGTACCATAGACCAATCATGCAACAGCTAGCACCACAGACCGAGTCCAGTACTCGCCGGGAAGGCGCTGACTTTTATTCTCTTGTTGCTGCCACAAATGCAGACCAGTGTGCCTGCGGGGTGCTGGCCTTCAGGAAGAGCGCACAGGATCCACAGGACCTCCCGTGGCAGGTAACAGAGCGCTCTCCGCGTGCTTCCATTTACTGCTACGGCCTTCACCGCACTTGTCATTTCCATCTTCTTTGCTGAACAGAAATGGAACGACTAAGTGAATCAGGCCTCCTGACTTTGGTGGGCTGTTGCCTGTATTGACTGACTAACCTCTATTCACACTTCAAAGCATCTTCTACTGCTGAGCTCGTAACTTCAGCTGTCTTCATTATTCACCCCGAATACAAAAGGACAGCATTATTTACAGCCCCCAAGCCCTTTCCTGTGCAGTTCCAAAGTGTTAGAATGTCATTTTCTCCGAACATCTCAAAGTCACAGCGTGTCTGGGAAGCACTTCGGAGACAGGCTGCTCCACCGTGGGGACCTGGGCGTCACCGCAGAGGCTGAGGGGCAGCCTGGGCCCAGCTCAGGTACAGGCTCTGCTGTCAGCTACCGGCCTGACTGGAGTTCTAGCTTTGTTATTTCGTTCACTACTTTTCTCTAGTTTGGCATTCATTTTTGTTCTCTTCCTTTTCCCCCTTGGCTGATTTAGAAGTCAGCCATTCACTTGCTTTTGGTTTTTGGTTTTTTTTCAGACGGAGTCTCGATCTGTCGCCCAGCCTGAAGTGCAGCGGTCCAGTCTCCACTCACTGCAACCTCTGCCTCCTGGGCTCAAGCGATTCTCCTGCCTCAGCCTCCTGAGTAGCTGGGACCGCAGGCACATCACCACACCCAGCTGATTTTTATACTTTTAGTAGACATGGGGTTTCACCATGTTGGCCAGGATAGTCTTGAACGCCTGACCTCAAGTGATCCACCCGCCTCGGTCTCCCAACTTGCTGGGATGACAGGCGTGAGCCACCACCCCCGGCCTAATCATTCACTTTCTGTTTATTTCGTGGTCACTCTTGACACACAAACATCCATATTTAGCATATGTAAAGTCAGCCATTTCCCCCTCCTCAGGCTTAATTCCCAGCACACCTCATTTTGGGTCCATTTGCTCTCTGGCCAGTATTTTATTCTTTTCTTGCTTTCTGTACAGCTTCACAAAATGGATATTACGATTTTTATTATTATGGTTTTATACCACCAACATTGGCTTTGATTTACTTACATCATTTTCTGCTTTCCTTGCCTTTCCGGCCTCTAACACAATTACCTCCTTCTGCCTGAGTAGGTGCTTCAGAACAGCCTTGTCCAATAGAAACGCAGTGTGAACCACATACATGATTTAATATTTTCTAGCAGCCACAATAATGTAAGTAAAAGCACGTGAAATTAATTTTGATGATGTTTGGCCCAATGTAAGTGTCACTGCTTCCACATGTAATGAATATAAACATTATTGAGATACTTGCCTTTTCCCTTTACACGAAATCTTTGGAATCTGGTATGAATTTACACTGAGGTGCAGCCCTGGCGTCCACAATGCACAGAATCCAAGTGTGGCTGCCATATGGATGGCACAGCCTCAGGGGCCCCCTCTGTGAGGGCCTGTGAGGAACAAGCCCCTGAGGTTTCTGTGTGTGTGTGTGTGTGCGTGTGTGTCTGTGTGTGTGTGTGTGCGTGTGTGTGTGTGTGTGTGTGTGACATGCTTCAGTTTCACCTCGATTCTTTTGTGTGTGTGTGGATGTGTTTAGATGGAGTTTCGCTCTTGTTGCCCAGGCTGGAGTGCAGTGGCACGATCTCAGCTCACTGCAACCTGTGCCTCCCGGGTTCAAGTGATCCTCCTGCCTCAGCCTCCCGAGTAGCTGGTACTACAGGTGCCTGCCACCACGCCTGGCTAATTTTTGTATTTTTTAGGAGAGATGGGGTTTCGCCATGTTGGCCAGGCTGGTCCTGAACTCCTGACCTCGTGATCCGCCCGCCTCAGCCTCCCAAAGTGCTGGGATGACAGGCGTGAGCCTCCGTGCCCGGCTTTACCCCGATTCTTACTAGACATTTCTGCCCAACCCACTCACTCTGGCAGCCATGTGGACTGGGAGAGAACAGGATGGAGCTGAAGGACTTGAAGCTACCCAGCTCCAGGATGGGAAGGAAGAGACGGAAGGGAGGCAAAGCAGACGGAGGGCTGGAAGGCGGGGATGGAAGCAGGAATGATCTATTGCCAGCTTTGCAAGCGTCCTCTCAATCTTTTATCACCTTTCCTCCCCAAGCTTTCTAAGACAGTTCTTCCTATCGCTGTCTGCCCCATGAGGGCGTGGAGGGTTGGTACCCAGGGAGCCCAGGGTGCAGTGGTCCTCCATAGGGGGTGACAGGGTCTGGCTCTACCACCTGCAAGGCTGCCTCCAGCTTCCCGGCTTACCCAAGGGAAGACAGGGCAGGGTTCTAGTTGCAAGCGTAGCACTCATATCTGCAAGGCTAAGAGGCATATAACCTGGGAGGCAGCATTCTCTAAACATAGCTGGGGTGTTTAAGACACAGGACATTGACTTAGGCAGGC
Source organism: Cacajao melanocephalus (assembly GCA_963573385.1). NCBI lineage: Eukaryota > Metazoa > Chordata > Mammalia > Primates > Pitheciidae > Cacajao > Cacajao melanocephalus. The sequence continues at coordinate 80,070 of CAUYLG010027559.1, read as the reverse complement.
TACGTACTATTAGCTTTTTACTTCAGTACTATAAATTGTTCTGAAGTTATTGAACTGAATTGACATATGGAATTTTCCTAAAACAAACTTTGAAAAGGAGAATAATCAAGTGACCCAGCAGGATACAGGGTTGAAGATTATCTTTAGAACTCCTTGTTTCTTACCTCCTAGGGAAGCAATTGGCCGTGGGCTCCACTGCATTTAACTAAAAGTCTGGCAGACTGATGGCGCACGTGCCGTCTTCTCACAAACTTGGTTTTATCCACCTTTAAGTGAGGATCTTACCCTAGAGTTGCAGTGAGGATCACAGATAATGTTTTCTTACAGTAGGTATTCAGCAAGTCGTAGCTATCATTCATAAACACATAAACAGTTCCAGGAACGATGCCATGGTAAAGTTGAAAAACTTTTCTACTTTGCTCGGCATTTTCTATTGCATTAGACCATTGACGATTACAGCACTTAACACTTCCAGGGACAGTACATGCGCTATCTGGGTACGTGCTTTATTTCATTTAATCCTTCCAATAACTTCTGTTTTTCTCCTTTCATATTCCTGGTAATACTCTTTGCTCTAAAATCCCCTTTGTCTGATATTGATACAGACACTTTAGCTTTCTAATAACTAGTGTTAGCATGACTTACTTTTTCCATTCTTCTACTTTTAACCTATTTGTATTTTTATATTTAAAGTACATGTTTTATAGGTAGCATAGAATTGGCTTTTATTTTTATCCAGTCTGGAAAATCCCTGTCTCTTAATTGGGGTATATAGGCCATTTTACATTTATTGTAATTGTTGATATGTTGAGGTTTAAAGCTGTCATCTTGCTATTTTTTATTTCTCTCATCTGTTCTTTTCCCCTTTTTCCTGTCTTCTATTAGATTAACTACATACTGTTACGATTGTTTTCTCTCCTTGTTGGTTTATCATCTCTGGTTCTTGTCGGTGGTTGCTTCATGGTTTGGAGAATACATCTTCAGCGTATCGCAGTCCACTCCACCTTCGCTGATGCCGCGTCCGCTCGCTGTAGCACAACAATCAAGCCCCATTCCTTCCCTCCTGGCCTGTGTGCTGTTTTTGGCATATATCTTACATCTAGAGATATCATAAATGCCACTCTGTACTTCCATTATTTTTGTTTAAAGAGTATCCTGTAAAGAAGTTTAAAGAATAAGAAAAAAACCTTACATAGGAATGTGGATAAAAACTTAATGGGATGTCATGACCTTTTCCAGTGTTCCTTGCTGCTTTGTGTAGATCCAGGTCTCCCTGTGGCATCGTTTTCCTCCTGCCAAAAGGGCTCCTTTGATATCTGCTGTGCTTTGAGGCGTCTGGGGAAGAAGCCTTCTTGCATTTGTCTGGAGAAGTCTTTATTCGCCTTCATCTCTGAAGGGCACTGCACCCAGCACAGAGCCCCAGGCTGGCAGCAGTCCTATCCCCTCCGCACTTGGGCCTGCCCCACTGCCTTCCTGCCTGCCTCGTGCCACAGACGGCCCTGGTCACCCTGCTGCTGTTCCTCACACGTCCTTTCCCGTGGCACTTTTAAGATCTTAAATGCTTTTTAATCTTAACTTTTTAAGATTGCCTTTATCATGGATTTTGAGGAGTTTAATTATATTATGTCTTTCTGTCATTTTCTTCATGTTTCTTACACATAAGGTTTGTTGAGATTCTTGGATTTCTGGGTTTATAGCATTCATCAAATTTGAAAAATATTTGGTCATAATTTTCCTTTTTTTTTTTTTGAGAAAGGGTCTCGCTGTGTTGGGCTGGAGTCTAGTGGTGTGATTACGGCTCACTGCAGCTTCAGCCTTCTGGGTTCAGGTGATCCTCCCAGCTCAGCCTCTTGAGTAGCTGGGACCATAGGTGTGCGCACCAGCACACATAGCTAATTTTTAAATTTCACTTAGAGAGGGGGTCTTGCTATGCTGCCCAGGCTGGTCTCAAACTCCTGGGCTCAAGCAATCCTTCCACCTCAGCCTCCAAAGTACTAGGATTACAGGCAGGAGCCGCCATGCCTGGCCCATTATTTTCAGATATTTTTTCTCTTCTCCTTCTCCCTGCTCTTTTTTGGGACTCTAATTATATGTATCTTAAGCTCTTTGAACGCTATCGCTCAGAGATGGTCTTTTCATTTTTCAAAAATCTCCTTTCTCTCTGTGTTTTACTTTTGATAGTTTGTTGTGATGCCTTCAAGGTCATAAATCTGTTCTTTTGCGATGTCTAATCTGCCACCAATCCTGGCCAGTGGATTTTTAACCTCATACGTTGTAGCTGTCATCCAAAAACTTAAGTTTTTAAAAATATATATTTTTGTCTCTACTTAACTTTTTGAATATTTGGACTGTAGTTACAATCCCTATTTAATTGTCGTTGTCTACTAATATCTGTCAGTGCTGACAGTTTTGGGAGATTTTTCTTCTCATTATGGGTCACATTTTCATGTTTCATTGTATGCCTGGTGATCTGTAATGGATTTCCAGGCATTATGAATTTTATCTTGTTAGGTGCTGAATGTTTTGTGTTCTATACATACACATGGTTATTGTTCTGGGATGTGGTTAAGCTGGAAATACATTCATCCTTCGCGTCATTGCTCTTACAATGTGTTGGGCAGGACCAAGGCAGCTCACTCTGCAGCTAGTTATCCTGACTACTGAAGCGAGGCCCTTCCTTGCATCCTGCCCCATCCCCCAGAGTCAGGGATGCTTTAACTCAGCAGGTGGAAACAATCGCTGTGCCCAGCCTGTGTGAGTGTCCAGCACGGTTCCCTCTCACCCTCCTGGGTGTCTTTTCCCTGGCCATAAGTAGTCTCCGTGTACACATGTGATCACCACTGCTCTGCTGAAAATCGCTAGCAGGTGGCCATCTTCCAGCGTTCCCTACCAAGCCCTCTCCTCTGCCGGACTCTGTTCTGCAAACTCCAGCCACAGTTGGGCTCTCAGCTCTCTCTCTTCAGTTCAGGGAGTCGGCAGGGCTCCAACTGAGATGCCCCGTCCTGCCCCACACCATGGAAATTCAGGACAGTAGCTGGGACAGTCATTTCTTGGGAATTGTGGTCCCTGAAAACCATCATTCCATAGATTTTGTCCATTTTTTGCTTCAGGTGGGAAGGTAGATCCGATCACTCTTACTTCACCGTGGCCAAGAGGGGGAGTACCAGCCCCATTTAATCCCTGAGCAAGTAAAAGCTTAGATTGCCAGTGATTCGCTAACAATCCTGTAGCCTTTTGAGTGCCAGGGCAAGATTCAGATGCGGCTGTCTGCCTTCTGGTCCATATCCCTAACCAGTAGACTTTACCGCCCCTAATCCTGCACATTGATCCCAGTTATTTATTGTCTGTTTTGATTTTTAAAGGTAAAGCTAACAAACTCCGAAGGAAAAGACTTCTGTGGTGGTGTTATAATACAGGAAAATTTTGTACTGACAACAGCAAAATGTTCACTGTTACACAGGAATATTAGTGTAAAAACATGTAAGTATTTTATCACGAGTTTTTATAAAATCACGTTGGAAATAAACTATCCTATGCCAGAATGAAATGAAAATTTTAAAACTGGAACGTTTGTTTCTAATGCAACATAGAACTGAATTTACTGTCAATAAAGCTGAGACCCTTAGACACTCAGGAAGCATCCGTAAAATGCCCGCACGACGGCTGGGCCTGGCGGCAGGCAAGTGCTGACTCACACTTAGCAAGGGAGGAGTCGCAGCCGGCACAAGGACGACTTCGTTTGCCACCGAAATTGAACAGTTGTGGCCTAAGAGATGAGTAATTGGCTAAAAATCGGAAGAATGGGGCTCGAATCCCCCAGCAATTGAGAACTTGGGCTGAGACAGCAGCCTTCTCATTGGCTTATCTGTTCCTTTTTTTTTTTTTTTTTTTTTCCTGTGACATAGTCTCACACTATCCCCCAGGCTGGAGTGCAGCGGCACGATCTGGGCTCACTGCAACTTCCGCCTCCTGGGTTCAAGCGATTCTCCTGCCTCAGCCTCCTGAGTAGTTGGGATTACAGGTCCCCACCACCACACCCAGCTAATTTTTTTTTGCATTTTTAGTAGAGACGGGGTTTCACCATGTTGGCCAGGCTGGTCGTGAACTCCTGACCTCAGGTGATCCACCCACCTTGGTCTTCCAAAGTGCTGGAATTACAGGCGTGAGCCACTGCACCTGGCCACATGCCTATTTCTTTAGCTGTCCAAACGCACAATAGTTTCTATCCCATCGGGAGGCTGCAAAGTTCTACATTAACCTGTCAACATGCTCTATAATGACTCTGAAGAAACTCAAAATAAATATATTTTTACTTTTCATCTTTGTTTTTGTTTTTGTTTTTGAGACAGACTCTCATTCTGTGGCCCAGGCTGGAGTGCTGTAGTGCAATCTTGGCTCACGGCAACCTCCACCTCCTGGTTTCAACTGATTCTCCTGCCTCAGCCTCCCGAGTAGCTGGGATTACAGGCGTGCACCACCACGTCTAGCTAATTTTTTGCATTTTTAGTAGAAATGGGGTTTTGCTATGTTGGAAAGGCTGGACTCAAACTCCTGGACTTAAGTGATCCACCTGTGTTGGCCTCCCACAGAGCTGGGATTATAGATGTGAGCCACTGCACCTGGCCCTTAAATATTTGTCAATGAACAAAATCACCTGAAACCCACTTCGCTACAGCTAATATTTGATTGGCCTGAAGTTCCGCATCAGTGCTTCCTACTCTATAATCATTTCACCAAAGCCCATTGTAATTTCCAAAATAGAAGAACTTACCTTGACTATTTTTAATGGTGGGGCATTTGGTTGCAATGGTGTCATCTGTGAGTGGCCTTTCTGTCCACAGAGGAATAGGAAAGGCCATCACAGGGCGGTGAGCCTGCGGGTCCTCCAGGAGCGGTCTCTCCCTCCTCAGGTGGCTCACTGAGAAGTGTTCCTGAATGTCATGTCCCCTTGAAAATCAGACTGTAAAGAATTGGCGATTGTTCGTGATTTCAGATTTTAACAGAGCGAGCAAAGACCCACTGATGATGAAGATAAAGCGTGCCCACGTGCACATGCGGTACGACGTGGACACTGGGGAGAATGACCTCTCCCTGCTGGAGCTGGAGCGGCCCCTCCAGTGCCCAGGCGCAGGGCTCCCCGTGTGCACTGCGGAGAAGGACTTCGCGGAGCACGTCCTCATCCCGCGCACCAGGGGCCTCCTCAGCGGCTGGGCCCGCAATGGCACTGACCCGGGCAACTCGCTGACCATGCTGCCGGTCACGCTTGTGGAGGGGGAGGAGTGTGGGCAGCTCCTGAACATGACCGTCACCACCAGGACCTACTGCGAGAGAAGCGGCATGGCGGCTGCACACTGGATGGAGGGAAGTGTGGTCGCCAGAGAGCACAGAGGCTCTTGGTTCCTCACGGGGGTCCTGGGCGCGCAGCCAGCAGGAGGGCAGGCTCACACAGTCCTCGTCACCAAGGTCTCCAGGTACTCACTCTGGTTTAAACAGATCATAAAGTAAGCAAAATTCAGCTAGCCAGAAAGAACAGAACCTGAAGTGGGATTCCAAGCTTGCACTGCTACCACGGAGGGGGGGGGTCACTGAAACTTTGCCACACAGCAGGTCACAGCATCTGTGACAACTGTCACATCCCCAACCACCTGCTCAGCCCACGGAGCAGCAGAGCAGTTGGGTCGTTTACCGAGCGCTGTGATATTTCTTTCCCTGGAACTCTTTATCTCAATAGAGACCTTAGAAAACACGAGATACACGAAATAATAAAATAAGATCATCTGTCCGTTGTAAAGCAGCCTGGTTTCCTGAAATTCTTTCCTTCCCCCAGTCCAGTGTTCTCTGTGCTCAGGGCGTGGCCACCCACCTGCACACAGGCAAGTGTGTTCTCGTGCAGAAGTGGCCAGCAATCACCAGTTACAGCCGAAAGTGGCCTCCTGACTCTGCTGGTTCACAGGTTGCCACTGTGACCGAGATGGTGACTCAGTGCGGGAAAAGTCACTAGAAGCAGGTTGGCAATGGAGGAGGAGAACGATCCTGGGGTGCCCTAGAGCGGCAGCCTTAGAGGAAGGACCAGGCAGCCCAAGAGGCTGAGGAGGCAAGCCGGCATCTCATGGGCCTGTGTACCAGCCCATCTCTGGGAGGGCTCCCGCAGAAGGTTCCCAGGCCCCAGGTCAGCGCTGAGCACTGGAGTCTCAGCTCTCTGCTTATCCCGCCAGGTGGCTCTTGGACAATTGCTCCAGCTCTTCATGCCTCAGGGTCGCCCAGGGTGGAATCCCAGCACCTCGCCAATGGGCTGATGGGCGGCTGGGGCGGTGCTCAGCACTGCTGTGGCTTGAGTGTGTCCCTGCAAAACTCCGAAGGTGGAACCTACCCCAAGATGATGGTATGGGGGAGGTGGTGCCCCCGGGAGGTGACTAGGCCATGAGGGCTCTGCCAGACCCTTCCATCCCTTCTCCCACTTGAGGACGCTGGAGCAAGTGCTGCCTTGGAGACAGCCCTCAGCAGACACCGAATCTGCCAGGCCTCTGCCGGCACCCAGATCTTGGACTTCCCAGCCCCCAGATCTGTGAGAACTGAGTTTCTGCTGTGTATCACCCAGTCTGTGGTATTTTGTAGAACAGACCAGGAGTCACAGTGAGCACCTGCTGTCCTGAAGGCTGCAGCTGCAACGTGAGTACCAAGGACAGAGCTATAGCCCAGACCCCCAGTGAGGCTTCCCCGGAGACCGGAGCTCCTAGCAGGGTCTGAATTTGCACTGAAATGGACAGAAATGGCGTGAATGTTCACGTTAACTCTGACTTCGTTAAGGAAGGGGCGCGGCTGCTTCTCCACCAGCGTCCTCGAGCGACAGTTTGCAGAGGCTGCCTGCAGGAGGCGGGTGGGTGAGGTCTGCTCAGGCTCAGCTCGGGCAAGGGCAAGGGCGAGGGCGAGGGCCAGCTGCAGGCACCGCGGCCAGCAGAGCGTCGTTGAAGAGCAGAGAGGACTTTTAAAAAGGGGATTGGAAGTGTAGGTGGACAACTATTCTCTTGAGTTTACACGTTACCTGGATTTTTAAGCCTTACTGTTCTTCAGCACACTCTCGTTTACGCTTTAACCCCAGAATTAAACTTCTTTTCTCCAATCTGTAGATGAAATGGCCCATTTCTCTGAAAGGAACTTGGCAAAAAGCAACACTGTAATTTAAGGCAAATTAATGGGGACGGCAGTTTGAAATTCACTAGGGCGAATTTTAAAGTCTCTGTGAAGTTTGGTTGTGTTATTCTCAAACTGACATAAGGTAATTAGGTCACTGCTTTAAATGCCTACTAATGATTTTTAAACCAGCTAATGAATATGGCAGGCTTTCTGTAAAGAATGCTGCAGAAATCTCTGCAATCTTGCTTCTGGTACTTCCATTACAGATTTTGATTGACTAGAGTGGAAGCCCTGCTTGAAAACTATTCCAAACACAGCTGGGCAGAGACCAATTGCAGGAAGACCCTCCCTGCATAACGATGAAATCAGGGACAATCAGAGAAAGCTGCAGGCCCAGACGGTCAGCAGAGACACGAGGGGGCCTTCGAAATGAAAGCACTTCTCTACCGGCACTTCAGACAAAACCACAGCAGAAACAAACGCAACAAAACTCGAGAGAAGGGAAGCTAGCTATGATGACTTTTCCTTGTTTTTTGAGACAGGGTCTCTGTCTGCCGCCCAAGGCGGGAGTGCAGAGCACGACCCTCCCACCTCAGCCTCCTGACTACAGGTGCACACCACCATGCCCAGCTAATTTTTTTCTGCAGAGATGAATTTTGCCACGTTGCCCAGGCTGGAATCGAACTCCAGGGCTCAAGCAATCTACTGGCCTCGGCCTCCTAAAGTGCTGGGATTCTAGGTGAGAGCCATGTCCAGCCCGTGATGACGTTTTGAAGGACCAAGCTCGTTTACGCTTGGGCAGGGATGAAGTCCAGTATTTGAATCCACGCGAACACACTGACACATGCCCTCGTGTACGCCTGTGAACTTGAATGCAGCCACGCTGGACGCAGGCCTTGATATGGCTTGGCTCTGTGTCCCCACCCACATTTCATCTCGAATTGTAATTCCCACGTGTTGAGAAGCGATTGCATCACGGGGGTGGTTTCCCCCACGCTGTTCTCCTGATAGTGATGGAGTCTAACGAGATCTGACGGTTTTAAATGTGGCCGTTTTTCCCGTGCTCATTCCCTTTCCGCCATGATTGTTCAGTTTCCTGAGGCCTCCCCAGCCATGTGCAGCTGTGAGTCCATTAAACCTCTTTCCTTTACAATTTACCCAGTCTCCGGCAGTTCTCTACAGCAGTGTGAGAACCAACTGATGCAGGCCTGAACACCGAGAGGCAGACTCAGGGCACCTACACGGAGGCTGTTTCTTTCATCGTCAGGAAGAGCCATGCACGACCTTGAAGTGGCCATCCTCGACTCTAAGTGTCACTATGGACTGTTCAGCACGTTACCCGGAATGTTGACAAACCTGAGCTTTCTACCACTATTAAATCCAGAATGAAATTCAGGTATGCCACTAGAAATTCCAACATTCAAATTACTGTAAGAAAATCATTTACATCAAAAGTTGAAGGATGTTCAAGGCCCATGCTGAGTGGCAAGGAAGATCAGATTTCCGTACCCAACACTGCAAGAGAACAGGGCCCCACTGGACACACATGTAGTTAGAAAACAGAGATGCACGCCCAAAGCCTCCATCGACGTGAGTTCACTCTGTGTCTGTGCCACAGGACACAGGAGGCGCTTGCTGCGAGTAATGCGCCGAGGACCTTGCTGCTGGTGGGGAGCAGCTCTGTAGGTCACAAGGATCCCTGGCATCAAGTCCACAGACGCAGGCGCTCGCCCTCCTGCATTTCTCTCTCATGTGCGTGTGGCGGCCTGCAGCTGGAATCCAGGTGACTCAGGAGAGCGGCCCCATGTGAGTGGCCTGACTTAGTGACCGCTCGACCTCACCATGGTGCCGAAGGGACACACCCAGGGACAGCCAGGCAGCCCTTCCATTTCCAGTCTCGGTGCAGCACTCAGTAAGCTACACGAGGTATCTACACCTTATTATAAAATAAAATCGCCTTTGTGTTTGTTTGGTTTTGCCCAAGTGGAGGCTTCTGAGTATGTTAAGGAAAGCTAAGAGTGAGCCAGGATGTTTAGTGGCAGGTGTATTAAATGCGTTTTCAACCTTAGATGGTTTTTTAAAAGAAATAGTTTTTTTTTACCAACTAAGCAAAGGCAAATAAAATAAAATAAGTTTATTGGGATGTAACCCCATCATAAATTGAGGAGCATCCATACGGGCAAGCTATAAAATCTGGAAAATTTAAATCAAATTAAATTATCCTTTTAAAAAGATGCTTAAGTTAACCAAGCATTTTGATGGCATAAAATATTCAAATTTAATATATAAAAATAGATGTATCCTGGAAGATATAATGAAGAACATGCCATGTGTATAAATTCAGAATACCCTTCTTATACAAAGAACTACAAAAAGTTACAAAGACGGTGTTCAGGAACCACAATTAGGAGAAGTGAGTCGGAGCTGCCTTCACACAAAGCCTCTTCAAAGTTTCACAAAGACTCCAGAACCAGCTGAGTTTTGTGAAAAGGGAAATCCCAGGTTTTTATGAGGCTGAAATTAGTTACAAATGAAGAAGGAGACTGACTCAGGTGTGCTGAAAAACTCAGCCTCAGCATCCCTGGGAAAAGCGCTTCCAAGAGTTCCAGCTTCAGAGAGCCTTGTCGCAGTACCGGAGGGGTCTCATCAGCACAGACAAAACGGGAACAACTGCTCCCCCAACCTCACCGCTACGTATACATTCAACACACCGTGGACAGCGGAGGAAATGGGTTTTGCTTGCTGACCACTAGCTTCTGATGCTGATGCGATATGTAGCCTTTGATGTGACCCTGGAGGAGAGGAAGAGAGGAATTAGTTTACATTTTTGGATCAGAGTCCTGTCAAAGATGCTGCGTGATTTAATTAATTTGGCGTTAGCATTCTTCCCCAAAAGCAGCACAGTTCAGTGCAGTGGGAGGACAACAAATAAAAATAAATACAATCGACCCTCCGTATCCCATGGTGAGTTTCACATTCGTGAATCCAACCAACTGCGGATTGAAAATATTTGGAAAAAAACAAAAACACAAATAAATGCATCTGTATTAAACACTTACAGATGCTCTTCCAGGCCATGATTCCCTAAACAATGCGGTTTAACAACTATCTAGAGTGCACTGAGTATTATAAGTCACCTAGAGATAATTTACAGCATGCAGGAGGATGTGCATAGCTCATACGCAAATACTACATCCTATCAGTGACTGGAGCACCTGTGGATTTTGCTATCCGAGGGGCATCAGAGAATCAACAGATACGGAGGGATGTACCGACTGCAGAGAACATACAAATAGTCGGGTGCAGTGGCTCACGCCTGTGATCCCAGCACTTTTAGAGGCCAAGGTGGGTGGATCACCTGAAGTTGCGAGTTTGAGACCAGCCTGACCAACATGGAGAGAACCCCTGTCTCTACTAAAACTACAAAATTAGCCGGGCGTGGTGGCCCATGCCTGTAATCCCAGCTACTAAGGAGGTTCAGGGGGAAGGATCACTTGAACCTGGGAGGCGGAGGTTGTGGTGAGCCGAGAGTGTGCCATTGCACTCCAGCCTGGGCAACAGAGCGAGACTCCACCTAAAAAAAAAAAAAAAAACAACCATACGAGTATGCGCCCCTCAGGCCCCGGTGCATGGTATTTCCTGGGCTAAAATTCGTTCTATCAAAAAATACCTTCAGCAAAAGCAAAAGGCCTTTTAACAATTTTAACACCCTACGCTGAAGCTTCAAATTCTGGGCCAAATCCTGCTATGAGTAGGTGCTTCGGTGAAAACCAGGACTCACACACCATGTATATCAAGTTAGCCAGAATGCACTGGACTTCGTCAATGTCCACATCCTCCACCTGCATGAATTTCAAGGCAACCAGGAAAGCATCCAGAGACAGCTGGTGTGTTTTCAGTAACAAATAGCTGGAAGAGGGGAGAAGAGCACTGCGGTTACTGACAGGACACAGCACTCCGCAGCCAAGAAAACGCACTGTGAGTCAGCAGGGAAAAAGCAGCTTTTACTAAGCCCCTGTTCTAAAGCAGTAAAAAAGTTCCCACCTATTAGATAAACTCGAAAATACACTAAAAGAGCTATTAAGTCTAATTTCACTTTTCAATCTTAAAAAAGCCACTAGTACAAAGTTTTAAATATTTTCTAAGCATTTCATTCATCTAAGGTGTGTTTTCACATTTTAATCTCCCCGAAATCAGGAAGCACCCAACAATGGGCTGTGTCTCCCGGATTCAGTGAAACAGGGTCCCCACTGTTTGTGACGTGCTATCCACAGCTCCGTACAAAGTCGGCCTCTGCTTGAAGTTTACTCAACTGCTGGGACGAGACCCTGCCAGGACGAGGCCCCAGAGGACGTGTGAGGTGGGGAAAGGAGTGATGATCTCTGCATCTACCCCTGTGGCAGGCGGGAGCGGCTGGAGAGCTGGTAGCTTATGAATAAGGGAGGTGGTGAGCAGCGAGTCCCACGTGCTCTGATGAAATGTGGGGCTGCCGCTCTCAGGGCTGCTGTTTTCAAGTCTTCTCACACAGAACCGGCTTACCTCCCCAGAAGTCCAGGCACAGCCGGAGGTACTCAATGTGTCTCCGCGCAGGGCCCCCAGGAGGCAGTGAGCGGAGGCTTCACCTCAGCCCATAAGAGGGAAGGAAGATGACGGCCCCGCCCACACGGCACCCTCCTCTTAGGCTGCAGCAGCCCTCGCCCTCTGACTGCTCTGCCCTCTGACTGCTCTGCGGAGAGCCCCACTGGGAGCCCAACTGCGCAGGGGAAATGCTCACACTTTCTTAAAGAGGTTCCTGTAGGTGATGATCTTCAGCTTCTCGAGGATGAGGAAGATCCCACAGCGAATGAAGAAGGCCTCGTGCTTCGCCAGCGCCTCATGCAGCAGCAGCAGGTTGCCCTCGCTGCTCAAGGGGGAGGCATGTCAGAAGCAGGGCGAGTTTCTCACACAGCGATCACATCAACTCTCATCGGGTTTGCATGTTTAAAAACCCCAAACAGAAAGGACAGCATACTCTACCTCACAGCTCTGGTTACTTCCGCAAATTGCATCAGGTGATACTTTTTCAGGAGCTCAACAGTGGGCATGTGACCCTAAGACAGAGTCCATTTTCCAGAATGAAAACGCTTTCATTTTTGACAAAATTGTCTTTGATAAAAATTCACATCAAGGAATTAAGTTTTAAGAAAACTGCAACCTGAGTGAGTTTCTTAGAGTGTCCATGGATTAAACACACCATAGCATGCTAGGAAAACAACACTGTTCTAGAAATCAGAACGCCTGGGTACAATACAGTTTTGACATTCCATGACTCCTGACCTTGCTCTCGACTTTTTACACCTCTTTGAATTTCTATAACAGGAGGAGAGTGATAACTGAAGAAATGCCAGTATAAGCATGAGCTGTGGGAATGAGGAAGTAGCTTCCAGAAGAATCAGCTAAGAATTTGAAACTGCTGTCTCTTAAGTAGGGTTAGAATTGAGAAGGGCAGGGCCACATCCGCGCTTTTCCATCACAATCCACTCTGAGCTTCGGGAGCTTTAGCCACCTGTGTGGAATGCTTTTTTCACCAGTCAATTAACTTACTAGTTATTTCAAGTATCAAAACTACATTTTGGTAACTAAATGAAATACCCACAGAGAGGCTGAAATGATGTTTTTCTTTCTTTGTGAACCCACTGCTTTTAACTTAGGTTTTAAGGTAGAAATACCAGTGATATGTACTTGTTTTATTTTGTCACATGAATGTGAAACTCGAGTTAAATACTTTCATGGGAAACAAGACACAGGGAAAGCTTTTCTAGAAGGAGCGAGGCATAAGGCATGAAGCTCTGGTTGGGGTCACACACAGTGCCTGCTCCTTCTTTATTTTGGGGTGTGCTCACACACAGCTCAGACTGTGAACAACTACAGGCTGTCTGCTAGGTTTTAAGAAACCTATCAGCTGTCAAACTTTGTGAAAGCACCGGAATCTATAAACATGGAGTAACAATCACTCACCAATAGCATTTTTACTGGAAGCAAATAGATCAGAATCATCCTTTTGTTCTTCTGACTGGAACGGTGGCAATGCTCAAAGGCAAATGACAGGTACTCCTCGGCTACAAAGAAGGCAGAGCCAGCACACGTGAGACCGACGCACCTTGACTGTTCAGCCCCGTGTCAGGCCCTTCACGCTCCATATTCTACCACTGTATCCTGATTTAAAAGGCAAAACCCCTCCTTTTATTATCTCAAAAAATACCAGCCCAGTTTCATTTCTGTGATCAATGACTTTTCTTAAGTAAAATCCATAGCCCCAAATTCACCAGGAATTGCCTGGGAAGTCCTACTTAACAGAAGAAATCTGAAGAAACTAAATTCCACAGATTCTGATTTGCCTAAGGGCATCTGGCAAGCCATGATAATATTTTAAAAGTTTGACCCTGCTCAGATGATTTCTACATTCATGAAAAATATAAAGACATAGTTAAAAATGTACCTGCACAATACATTTTAATCACTCGTTATTAAACAGAATGAAAATAACTCAGTGAAACACCAGCCTCCAGCTTAGCATACAATTCAAGGATCAAAATCACCACTTGCTTTAAAAAATTATCTTACTATCAATAATATATAACATAATTCTGTCCCGACAGCAATATTAAAAAAGGATTCCATTTCATATAAAACAGATTTGAATTTAATAGACTTCAAAATATGAAAACAATTCTACTTGTCAAGATTAATCCTGCAAGCCGCCCACGACAGGCCCGCGAAGAGTTCAGCCCACGCTAAGGAGGAACTCTCAGAACAGGCAGGCTCCGGCGAGCTGAGCCTTGTCCTGAGGCCGGAAAGCTGAAGGCAGAGGGAACAGTCAGGGGTTTCTGGACAACGACTCCACGTTTTCCCGAGGTGACAAGAAGAGGCCTTGCTAAGGCTGGGTGTGGGTCAGTCATTAGGAAAGTGAGATGTTCCCGTTTATGTAATTCTTCCTAACAGTGATATTAAGTCCCAAGTATAAGAGAACAGGGATGCTCAGAGCTGCAGAGGGCCTCCCTTATGCAGAATGGATCACCAGAAGCAGCAGGCCCTGGGTCTGGATCGAGGCCGAGGGAACTCACGCTGAGACCCACTGTCTCTACTCCTAAACTGTGTGGTCACATTGGCACAGTAAACATCCAGTCTGCACAGTGAGCGTGAATGCTGTGGGGTGAGAGTGTCTCTTCCAAACCACAAAGCCTTGCCCCACCAGGAGCCCTGTGGGGTTGAGACCAAGGAACAGGGATTCAATGAAAGTCTGCAATATCCCACCAGCTGCCAGTTTGACTTTTGCTACCTGGCCTCTAAAAATGGAACTTTTGCTACTGCCCAAGGTAATCTCAAATTCTCCTGGATGTGCAAAAAGTGCATTTTCTAATAGTTAATGCAAGCTGAGATTTTTCTGCTGTCTCTGAGGGAACTCTAGTCATTTTGCATCAAATAATATATTTCGGTTGGAGTCAAAAATATCTAGAGGTCTATAAATCTGTGAAATTAATAAATTAATGAAAGTATATTAACAACTGAGATACTCCAAATATTCTCTTACATAAATAATATAAAATCACAGGAAAGAAAATTACCACAATCTTTGCAGACATGGAATTCCTAGCAGTAAAATGGAAATCAAAATCTCTGAGAGCTACAAGGCAGATCCATGGGCCAGTGCTGGCTTTTTGGGGACACAGGATAGCTCAGTAATCTCAGAAAATCACTCTCAATGACTTTCTATTTCTTTTACAGTAAAATGAAAGGGTTGGATGATACAGACTTGAACAAGCTTTTTAGCTTTAAAGATGTCAGAAACTATGAATATGTTACATCAATATTAATAATCATTTCTGGCTATGTTAGGTATTCAAAAATACCACTTAATGAATCCTAAGGAAAAAAAATCAGTATCTTAATAAAATCCAGAAGAACATAAAAGCTTCTACTTTTATGCTTCGTATTAAGAAAAAAAAAAAGAGAAAGTCAAGAAAAGCCTTCCTTTAAAACCCCTACACCTACTAGAAACTGTGGAAGGAAATGAAGAGTTGGTCTATGAGCCTACAGAGTAAAAACAGAGCGTCCTTATGAAAGGGCTGTTATTTATCTTGCATTGCCCAAAGTTATGTTGCTTCATGTATTTAGGACTGTGTGCTCAACAAACAGTTGAATAGTTTAAAGTCTGGTTTGAGTACAAGAGAAGAGATCACAAAGATCGATGCGATGACAGCCAATAAAAAATTACAAAAAGAAGACACGACTGGTTTCCTGTTCTTGAGAAAGTTACCAACGTAAACTGAGACAATCACGTCAGGTGTAACAAGACACCACGCAAGGCAGTTTAAACATGAGCTCTGACACCAGGTCCAAGGGCACATCCCTGCCTCTAAGTCGCCTCCAGGTGGGATTTTTAGGTCATAAATCAGTCGTTGAACTAAATGTCCTCATCTCCATTTTCTATGTCAACATAGCCAGCAGATATTACAGAGTCAAAAGGCAGAGAGAGAAAACAACGATTTACATTCTGTTCCAGAACAGTCACGCTTAGTTCACTCGGAAAGGACATCTGTGATGCCTGTGAGACTGCAGCAAGCACTCAAGAGACCCAGGATGGATAAACCACCTTCAACAGCGTTTCCATTTAATCAGCTTTAGTGTCAAAATACACATACATGTTTACACAAAGATTCTACCTTAAAAATAAAATACAGTCATTGTGTTGTCTGAAACCACATTAACACACAGTTGTTCAGAATGCAGTGCCTTATTCAAAATGCTGGGAAACAAAGATGAGCAACGCACCTTGCTTAAAGTCACTGTCAAACATGGCCTTGCGTCCAACGTAGTATTTGTATGTGACTCTCTGTGCCGTGCTGTAATCGTCTTTCAGGTTTGAGCTGTCAATTGCTCTAATTAGGGGTTTACATAAATGGAGTTTGTTGATCTATAATGAATAACAATCCATTTAAAATATTTAAAAACAACAAAAACAGGTGGTAAAACAAACTAAGCACGGCTGCTTAAAATGCAAATTACAAAACCTATCATTAAAAGTATTCGTTTAATAATAAAAACCAAAACAGAAAGCAACCAGCATAGACGACATTCGTCCTAGGAGGCTCTGGGAAGCCCTTCCGGGGGCACGGCCCTGCAGGAGCCTGTGCCTGTGCAGTGCTGGCAGGAAGGTGGGATGCTCTACAGGAGTGGAGGGCCCTGGGCAGAAGGCACAAGTCCCAGCTGCTGATACATGATGGGCTGCTCTTCATCTGGCTGACTTGATGTGGCAATGGTTTCTTTATCCATTCATCCACTTATATGCCTGTTTTTCCATAGTTAATTATGACCCCAGAAGACAAAAGGCTCCGGGGTGAAACCACCTGCGCTGAAAGCCTAATTCCACCACACCAGGCCAGCTGCTTCACACACAGTTGCCTTCGTTTCCCTGGAGCTGAGAACACTAATCTCAGAGGGCTGAGCTGTCAACAGGATGACATTTATAAAGCATTCAGAATAGTGCCCTGCACCTAGTAGGCATTCAACAAATGTTAGCTATTAGGACTATGAATATGGTTATGATCATTTCCTGAGCAATGCCAGGGAGGTTAGCTAATCATATATGATATGTGGGAAGCCAAGGAGAATGGAAAATTACAGAGATACCAAGCATTCAAATAGAAGCGCACCTTGAAGTAGATTTTAAACAGCTGATTCACCAGAAACAGCATGCCCCACTTCTTTGAGTCTTCAATACCAGCGCGGCTACGGGGAAATAATTTTCTTAAAGTTACATAGGAAATAAAGTGTTATTTATAAACCACAAAATAAAATGCCTAAACAAATTAACATCTTGAGGTAAAGTCCCAACGCTCAAGTCATATTCATCAAACAAAATGACATTATGAGAAAAGATGTCTTCCCTGATGGGTAAAAATGAAAGGAAAAGCAAACCAGGAAAATACCCATTCACTACCTGAGTAATACACGCCCTTCACAGCACCAGCTAAAAACTGCCTAATTTGCAGAAACAATATGTAAAAGTTAATTGTTATAAACCATTCATGAAAAATGGGAAAATAGGGCTTGGTGGCGCATGCCTGTAATCTCAGTTGCTCAGGAGGCTGAGGCAGGAGAATAAACCCAGGAGAGGCAGAGGTTGCAGTGAGCCGAGATTGAACCAATGCACTCCAGCCTGGGTGACTCCGTCTCAAAAAAAAGAAAAAAAAAAAAAAAAGAAAAATGGAAAAATACAACAAAACAAACCAGTAAATCACAGAAAGACGATAAGTCCCACCAAGGAAGACACATTTACCTGAAGTCACCAAAGAGGCAGAAGTGACCCACAGTGGAACAAATCCAGACAGCAGAAAGGGCCTGCCCAAAATGAGGGATGAGGGAAGTTTCTGGGGTGACAATAATGTCCTATACCTCAACAGCAAACATACAGATAATATTGTAGGTAGTTCACTGGATGTAAATTTTACCTTGAAGGACTGAAAAAACAGAAACCGAAGCACCTAGGGGAGAATATACCACTGTCTGCCATTACCTTGGAAATGTCACATGTTACACAACATTTCAATCAACTACAGGCCACATGTGGGATGGGGTCCTACAGATTCTCATGCTGTATTTTTACTGCACCTTTCCTGTGTTTACGTGCGTTTAGACACACAGATTCCCACTGTGCTGCAGTTACCTACAGCACTCAGTGCAGCATGCGCTGCTCTTGCTCCTCTTAGCCTAGGCGCTGTAGGCTACGCCACACAGTGGGGGTGTGTAGCAGGCCACGCCATCTAGGTTTATGCAAGTACACTCTAGTGTTAACACCTAAAGTCAAGGCACAAAAATATAAAAGCGCCCAGTATGGAAAACAAGCAGGTGGCTCACAAGCCAGAGAACATAAAATTACTCTTAAAAGACCAAAGTGTGTCTATACAGAAACACTTAAAATAATATAAAAATACAATTTTAACATATCAAAGCCTGTTTTATAACTGCCCGTGAGCTACTCTAACCAGCTCTTTTGTATGGCTTGTATCACTACCTAGCTGTAGGACTGCAAACAAGATTCTCTCAAGGTTTCATTTTCCTCATCTGAAGATGAAAACAAATATTAATACTGTTCTATGACTTCAAAGGGTTATGGAAAAGCCAAACAAAACACACCACAGAAGTACTCTGTAACTCATGTAAAATGCTACAGGTATGGTAACATCCTAGCTGGGCTGGCACCAGGGACAATTACCTCTATTGGAGACATGAGACAAAAGCAAACCCCAAGGGGAAAGAGATGTCACTGGGTATTTGCCTCTGTCTTCTGAGTGTCCCCCTCAGACTGGAACTGCGGGGTCACACGGTAACTCTACGCTTAACTCTGAGGAACTGCCGTCCCATTTCTGCACAGCAGCTGCACTGTTTGTTCCCCGGCAATGTGTACAAGGCTCCAGTCTCTCCGCACCCCTGCTGGCGCTGCCTGTCTTCTGATTACAGTCATCCCACAGGGTGTGGAGTGGCAGCTCTTGGTGGTTCTGATTTGCATCTCAGGTGACTGATGCATTAGTTATTGGTGACTAATGATATTGAGCAGCTTTTCATGCACTTACTGGCCACTTGTGTATTTTGTTTGGAAGGTTTTTCAAATTCTTTAACCATTTTAAAATTGGATTATTTGCTTTTTACTGTTGAGTTGTAATAGTTCTTTATATATTCTGGATATTAGGTCCTTATCACATATATTATTTGCAAATATTTTTTCCTAGTTTATGGTTTTTTACTTTTTTGATAATGTCCTTTGAAATCTAAAGTTTTTAATTTTGAAGTTCCATTTATTTTTTCCTTTGGTTACTTATGCTTTTGGTGTCGTATCTGAAGAAACCACTGCCCAATCAAAGGTCATGCAGATCGCTGCTGTGCAGGAATAGACAATCAAGCAGAATTTCAAGTATTCATCTAAGAAACACTGAGCCCCTGTGGTGCAGGCAGCGCTAGTGACGGAGAAGGCATGCACTCGCCATCAAACACACAGCACCCACACTGTCATCAAATCACCCAGCAAATGCAGTGGAAGGAATTTCATAAAAGGAGAATCTGATCCACCATGAAGTCCAGCAGCAAGAGCTCTAGAGAAGGCAGAGACCTTCAAAACCAGCGTAGACAGCCAGGAGTGGAGGAGAACCTCGGCCTCAGTGGGAAAGTGCCATGGCATAGCAAGGACTTTTCCACCGTCCAGCCTTGGTAGGAATGTTCTGAAGCGAAGCTACGTAGGGAGGCCATGTTACCCCCACAGCACTGCACATCTTGCAGGCTTGGCCGAACGGCTGCACAGCTCGCACTCTGCTTATCTTCAGCAACAGAATGCCTGAGGTCAGAGGCTCCCCTTTCGGTTAAACCAGCTAAGACCAGCAGGACACAAATCGGAGGTCTACCTGGCCTTTGCAGGGCCTCCAAACTTCAAAACAATCTCATTTTCATGCTCAGTGACACTCCCACCAATGCCACAACAGTTGACCATCACCATGACAGTGATGGGAACAAGCCATAAGGACAAAAAGGTGGCAGTACTTCAGCTCCCAGCAGTCTACCGCCCATTTCCGGAAAAGCCATGAATACTGCTCCCCTTGCTTTGAATGTCAACGTCACCATTAAAGAAGCCCCGTATTTCAATCCCCTCGCCCTTCTTGAGTAGAGAAGTTGATCTGTGAGCCACACCCCTGCTTCTTCATTCCTTGGCCTTTAGACACACAGCTTGCTCTGCTCAACACGTACTTTTGGTTTTGTGGATTGGATCTACAACACCCGGCAGCAAAAGTTCCCATCTTTTGAGGCCACCGAGTTTATTGGCAGCAGACACGGTTAGGGAAAAGGGGTGCTAGACTACTGCTATGGTTTAGATGTGGTTTTTTGGCCCCATCAAGCCTCATGTTAAAACCTGATCCCCACTGTTGGAGGTGAAGCCTAATGGAGGTTTTTGGGTCATGGGGGCAGACCCCTCATGAATGGCTTGGTGCCATCCTTGCCATAATGCATGAGTTCTTGCTCTGAGCTCCTGTGAGCGTTCCCAGACAGCTGGTTGTGGAAGAGCCTGGTGCCTCCCCTTCTATCTCCTGCCGTGGGGTGGGCTTCTCTTCACCTTCCCGCATGAATGGAAGCAGCCTGAGGCCTCCCCAGAAGCAGATACCAGAACCGTGCTTCTTGTGCAACCCGCAGAACTGTGAACCAAACAAATCTCTTCTCTTACGTCCTCAGCCTCAGGTATGCCTTTATAGCAACACGAGAGAACTAAAACAACTATTCTCTGGAAACAATCGTTTTTTTGTTTATTTACATATGGGCACCTTTGATAAAGTTTCTTTGCTTTAAAATGTCCTAAATCTCATAAATAAATGTGATTATATAATGGGTGAAGAGATGGGAGCTTTAGGATAAAAAAATGGAAACTCTAAAGTAAAATCAGATGGAAATTTGAGAATTAAAAATAAATAATGGCAGATAAGATCAGTCAACTTGTGAGCAAGTCAGTACAAATTACCAGAAATGAAGGAGGGGGAGAAAGACTGAAGCCGGGCGCAGTGGCTCACACCTGTAATCCCAGCACTTTGGGAGGCTGAAGCAGGTGGATCACTTGAGGTCAGAAGTTCAAGACCAGCCTGGCCAACATGGTGAAACCTCACCTCTACTAAAAATACGAAAATTAGCCGGAAGTGGTGGCAGGTGCCTGTAATCCCAGCTACTCGGGAGGCTGAGGCAGGAGAATGGCTTGAACCCGGGGAGAGGAGCTTGCAGCGAGCTGAGATGGTGCCACTGCACTCCAGCCTGGGCAACAGAGCAAGACTCTGTCTCAAAAAAAAAAAAAAGGTTAAAAAATGAAGAGTAACAGTGGCCTGTGTGGGATAACGTCATGCATTTAACACACATGCAGGTGAAATCTCAGAAGGAGAGGAGACAAAATGGGGCCAAAAGTAGTTGAAGAAAGAATGTAAAAAATTAAATTTTTAAAAACATCCAGGAAGCGCAATGAATCCTAAACAGGAGAAATTAAAGGAAAAGAAAAAGGCAACTATGTCCATCAGAGCCAAATTACTGAATGCCAATGATAAAGAGAAAATAATAGCAAAGGAAAAGACCTGCTCCACATGGGGACGGCAGCGGGGGCTCATCGGAAGCAAAGGAAACCGGATGGAATGACATTTCTAAAGTGCCAAAAGGAAAAAAAACCAGTCGACCCACAAGACTCCATCTAGCAAAAGGAGTCTTTAAAAAGGAAGAAAATCAGTGCTGCTTCTTCACTGGTAAAAAGAGATAATGTCTTAAAGAAAAAAAATAAAGACAGTTTCAGAAAAATGAAAGCCTAGAGGATTCACTGCCCACAGACCCTCACCAAATGCAAATGCTGAAGTAAGTGCTTCAGGAAAGGGAAATGGCACCAGACGGAAACTGGGACCTGCAGAGGTGCTCCAGGCATGGGCAAATGTGGGCAAATGAAAAGACTCCTTTTCCCTGAGCTCTTCTTTCCTTTACAAAGCAATTAACTTCTCAAGGCAAAAATAACGATGGTTGTGGGATTATGTGTGGAAGTAAAATACATGTCAACAATAAACTCAGGCCAGAAAGGGGTGAACCCTGCAATAAAGAACATGACCAACAGTGTCTTGTGTTCCTCAAGTCCTTACTCACGTGTCGCTGGCACAGACCCGGAAACAGCTCATCAGTAACTCTGCTGCTTTTTCTAACATGTCCCCAACTTTGCTTTTTCCTTTCTTTACCAACTGCTGATCTGCCTAAGAAAATATAAAAACATTATTTTATTTTTCTGAGGCAAGGTCTTGCTGTGTTGCCCAGGCTGGATGCAGTAGCACAATCACACCTCACTGTAGCCTCAACATCCCGGGCTGCACCAATCCTCCCACCTCAGCCTCCTGAGGAGGTGGAACCAGGGAACCAGACACCACCATGCCTGGCTAGTTTGGGGGTTTTTGTTTTAATTTTAATTATTATTATTTTTTTTTGCGGCAGGGGAGATATAGGATCTCACTTTGTTGTTCTGGCTGATCCTGAACTTCTGACTCCAAGTAATCCTCC
The DNA here is from genome assembly GCA_963573385.1 of Cacajao melanocephalus. Lineage (NCBI taxonomy): Eukaryota > Metazoa > Chordata > Mammalia > Primates > Pitheciidae > Cacajao > Cacajao melanocephalus. The sequence continues at coordinate 57,849 of CAUYLG010027559.1, read as the reverse complement.
CACCTTGGCCTCCCAAAGTGTTGGGATTACAGGTGTGAGCCACTGTGCCCAGCCAAAACATTTATTTCTTAAAGTAAAAAATGGATACAATTAAGAGTCAAAGTCTCAAAGGATTCTGGAGAAATCAGCTAGCATGTACCATAATATTTTAAAAAATGGAGTCGTCTATATTATTACAATTCTTCCACAAACCAAATCTTTCTTCAATTAATTCAAGTCAGTCACCAATTTTTCAAACCTGCACTACATATGTTAATATGCTACTGAGCTTTCTCTTACTTCAGTCCCTGAAGTTGGCTAGTCAAAATGCCTGAAATAAAAACGTTTAACAAATAGTAAAGGTATCACTGAGTCTGACTTTTCCCTCGCATTTAGGAGGATGGCCTTGGTTAAAGAACAGAGAACCTGTTTCTCCCACTTGTGTTCTCCACAAACCCGAGGCCTGCAACGGGTTTACAGATGATCCGCACACAGCTCAGACTGTATTTACCACAACACTAAGCTGTGATGGTCTTTTTCTACTGTATCAACATTTGCACTGATGGTGCAAAAACAGCAATAGGTAAAATGCTGGAGTGCTCTCACCGTCACCAAACTACAAGATAATCATGTTCTTCAACACCAGACACTTGCAATCAATCAATAACAAACCAATACAGTTCGTTTCCCTTTATGTCCTTGATGGGCCAAGCACAGTGGTTCGCACCTGTAATCTCAACACTTTTGAGAGGCTAAGGTGGAGAATTACTTGAGCCTAGGAGTTTGAGACCAACCTGGGCAACGTGGCAAGAAACTGTCTTTATGAACAATTTTAAAATTAGCCTGATATCATGGCATACACCTGTAGTCCCAGCTACTTGGGAGGCTGCAGTGGGAGGCTTCAGCCCAGGAACTCGAGCCTGCAGTGATCTATGCCTGCACCACTGCACTTCAGCTTGAGTGGCAGAGCAAGACCATCTCTAAATACATAAATAAAATGTTCTTGATAACGCAGCAAATATGAATTTTCTTAAATCTTGGTCCTTGAGCACACACATTTTAGATATTCTTTGTGATGAAATGAGAGGCATGTAGCACTTCTGGTGCACACGGTGTCTCATGACTGTTTACGGAAAAGCTCTGGGCAGCTGTCTGAGCTGTGAGCTGGACTAGCTGCTTCTTATGGAATAGAAAATTGACAGGCAAGCACAGCTACCCAGGCTTGAGCATCTGGCAGACTATGTTCTCCAAAATGAATGAAACAAATCTGTCACTTCTAGGCAAAAAACTGATGGTACTGGATGCCAATGACAACATTTGTGCTTTCAAGAAAAATCAGAATTCTGGGAAACTTTTATCAACCATCATGAGCTTAGCAGTTTCTCCTTACTCCAAGACTTTTCTGATGAGGTCCCTGGAGACGTTAAGAAAGGTAGGGGCTTGGGGGTTGGGTTTTTAACAGTGGTGTGTCAACACTTGGGAGCTGATGCATGGCTCAGTAAGCCAATATTCTCCAAATGGCCTGCTTGGTCTGAATGTTTGTGTCCCCTCCAAGACTCATGCTGAAATCCTAACCCTCAAGGTGATGGTGTTTGGAAGAGGGGCCTTTAGGAGGTGATGAGGTCATGAAGATGAAGCTGTCATGAATGGGATTGGTGCCCTCATAAAAGAGACCCCAGAGAGATCCCTTGCCCCATCTACCACATGCTGACACAGCAAGATGATGCTATGAGCCAGGGAGCAGCCCTCATCAGACACTGAATCTGCTGGTGACTTGATCTTGGATCTCCCTGCCTCCAGAACTGTGAGACATCAACGTTTGTTGTTTACAAGCCACCCAGTTTACAGTGTTTTGCTGGAGCAGCCCAAATGGACTAAGACATGACTAACTCAAAATACGAGAAAATCCATTCAAAGTGCTCTAGGCAGACCAGTGGATCTTAGTGAAAGGTAGAAAAAGTTTATTGTACACTTCAGAAGCCACACTGTAACTAACCTTTAAAACAGCTGCTTCTTGAAGTTTTGATATATAGAGTCAAAGAATTATCATCTCAATGGTCTGGAAAGCCTATCAGAATATTCCCCTCTTTTCCATTTACATCTTTGTGAGGCCAGAATGTCTTGAAATACTTTATTCAAAACAGTATACTGCAACAGAGTGAGTGCAGAAGCAGGTAAGAGGACCAGATGGCTTCTGCTGAACTCGACATCAAAGAGGTCAAAAGTGATGTGACACCACTTTTCCTAGTATTTTGTTTTGGAAATATAGTTATTTTTTATTTAAAAAGTCAGTTATGTTACATGTAAAAGGTTTATTATTGTTGCTTTAAAATGAATATTTAAAAATCTTCTCTAATTAAAATTTCTAATACAGTAAATATAAACAGATAAAACAAAAATAAAAGCTCTCTGGGGTCTTCAGTATACTTTTCAGTTCTAAAGTTTCCATTTGGTTCTTCTTTGTGTCTCCTATTTCCTTTTTGAGCCTTTAGATGTTTTCATTCGTTTCAAACATGTTCTTAATTGCTTGCTGAATCATTTTTAAGAGGGCTGTTTAAAATTTTTGTCAGATAATTCCAACAGCTGTGCAATCTCAGCATTGGTGTCTTCTGCTGAATATTTTTTCTCATTCGAAATCATAAAAAGTTGAGATTTTTCCTGGTAATCAGTGTCATTAAATCCTGAACATTTGGGGCATTATGTGACAAGACTATGGACCTTATTTATCTTGCTTTTAGCAGGCCTCACCATGCAAGCAGAGAAACAGGGGCATCCCCTTTGCCACTGAGTAGGGGAGACCCAGGTCCCCTGCGCAGCCTCTGACATCAACCTGGTGGGAAGGGGACTAGCTCCTCATTACTGCTAGCCCAGGGTGGAGGTCCTGGGCTGCCCCAGCCTGCACCACTTTGCTGATGGGGTAGGAGGGACCTGCCGACTTTTTTGTGCTGGACACTGCAGTGAGGCAGTGACGGTCAGAGTTCTGTCTTCCTGGACTATCTTCCCAGCCTCCTGGATTCCTTGGGGCTTTTTGTCTCTGCCTGATGGTGAAAGACTTCAGGCTTCTAAGGCACCCAGTCCAGGACAGACAGGAGACAAAAAGGAAACCCGGGGACTCCCTACACGTGACTCTGAGAGCCCCACCCCCATCTTTCTCCACCTCCCATAGCCAAGCTGGCCTGACAACTCCCAAGGTTTTAACTGTTTTTAGCAGGCGCGGTAGGGAGAAATCTACTGCATCCTGCCTGGAACTGGAGTCATCAATCATTTCTAAAACTGTAAAGGGGTTGTCCTAAGATCAACAAGTTGACAAATGCTGCTCCATAATGGGAGCTTCCGTGGGTCCCCAAGGGGAAGTCACCTCCATAAAACCCAGGATCTCCCCTCACCCCAGGAAGCCCCTTGCTACTGCCCAAATCTATATGAAGCTGAATTCTTTTCGGTGGGAAGCAGGCCACATCTTAAGGGTAGAAGAGACACAGAATAGCTCATATGTTGTTATTCCACTCATTTCATAAAAGTAACACACACCATAAATGGTTATCCAGACTGAAACCTCTCCCTCTATACCAACAGTGTGGAAATCTGAGCAAATGTTTATTTAAATCTGTTTTGTGTTAACCCAGAAAAAATAGTCAATATCTGTTCTTTTGCTCCCTATACTAGACACATCTCAACTCCCATTTACCCCTCAAAAGTTTTGGAAGAAATAACATGAAATTAAACAACAGTCACCAAGTTTTTAGTTTTAAAGCAATAATGACAGCAAATTAAACTTACATTATTGGCAAACACTCGAAGGTCAAGCGCAACTGCATACATGACAGGCAGAGCCCTAAGTGCAAAAAGGAAACGTGTGAGGGGCTGTGAGGCACAAGATTCCAACCCTAGAGGTCACCCAGGGCTACTCTCCAGAATGGGGTCCATATTTATCCAAAACTCTGACAGGTGTCTGCTTCCTCGCCCTCTGTCCAGGTGGGCTGCAGGCCCCAAACTTCCTGATCATCCTAGGGCCCCACACTATGGGGCTCCACATCGCTATCCCCAACCCTGTCAGAAGACCCAGCCCTGTTTCAGCTTTGGGCTCCCAGGATATCTTCCTCCCCTCAGCTTCCCACCAGGATCCAAACAGCGCCACTAAAAAAGAAGCAGTTTGATCAGATTTCCTAACAGGAACCAGAATTTGTAATACACAAAATGTAACAAAACTTTTACAGCCAACTGGCAAAACTGGACCGTCTTCATGCGTGAGCTTTCACATTAAAAGAGAAAAGGTGGGTTTGTTTGTTTGCAAAAGGCCTTTGGTTATTTTACTACAGTTTGTTAATAAATCATTTACCTACAGTTCGTTAATAAATCATAAAATTAGCAATCTATTTGAATTAGTTTGGCAAGGCATTTAAAAACGCCACCATTACTATGTATTAGAACACCCCAAATGAATTGTAGCTGGTCTACCTCTTTTACACAACGTTTAAAATCAAAAGCAAGTTCAAAATTGACAACTGAAGGAAAAAGCAGTATTTAATAAATATCTGGGGAAATGGACATCTGAAATAAAAATAATACTATATTTACATACACACACTACAAACAATGTGGCTGATCTACAATTAAAGTTTACTCGATTTATAATTCCACTATCTGTGTAGACATTACCATATGTTAACACACTGATATTAAATATCCACATGGAAAAAATACAATACATATTTATTTAAAGCAACTTTGTAAAAAGATTCCACTAAAAAAAAAAATTGCCATTTGCTAATTTCCAGCTGTTTCTGCTCACACTTACCAGTTTTCTTCTTTGTGGGCCTGGAATGCTCGCAAGAATGACGTTCTGTATTAAGGAAGACATGGCATATAAAGTTTAAATAATGCTACGTATAGTAAAAGGAAAAGAACCTAAATTTTAAGGAATGTAGCTCACCCTTTAGCAGATTGTATATTACAAAAGCAATAAGTTCTTGAAGGAAAAAAAAAGGCATAAACTCACATGACAAATATCTGTATCTTAGTAGGTTCAAGTATACTAAATATATTTATTTCATATATACTGTCTCTTAAATAAAAAAGATTTTTTAAATCAGCAGTTTCAAATGTTTTATTTGGTTTCTCTGAGCCCAGAAGATCATGAGTCATATGTTAGTGCTTTAGAATCTGTAGCATACAGTTGATTTTATCAACTACAGAATTCCTGAATTCCAAGGAGGTTGTTAGCAAGTAGCCCAACTCTCTTCTATGTATATTTAAGCAAGGTAGTTAAAAAGAAAAGACAGTAATCTAGAGATACATACAAATCCTTAGAACACTCACTGATTCAGGTCTTAACTAAAGATACTCTTTAAGTGACTTAAGTACGAACTGGCTTGATTTAAGGTCTTCAGCTGCCACAATTCAATGCCAATGTGTATCTGAGTTCACTCTTGTCCACCTCTGCCTGAATTCTGGATTTCTGCTATTTCACCAACAGGACTTAACCAATCCCTGTAATTACACTTAATACCTTATTAAGGGCAACAAAACATTCTTCTTCTCAAGAGAATTAAATAAGATCCTTCGTCTTAACTAGTGTTCTTCCTTACTAAGTGGCTGCATGAGTCTTAAGATCCATGCTAAATTTAAGTACCCGAATGAAATAGCCGAAATGAGTTTCTCTTCCAAAACAGTCATTACTTTCTAACTGCAGAAGTGAGAAACTGGCCCCATGTTTCCAGGTCTCAAGTCCCAAATAATCCACTGCATGTGTTCTACGCTGGACAGCTGCCACAAATGACAAAGGATATTGGACTATCACGGTCTGGCACTTGTATGCCTCTATGAAGTCATGGTTCCCCACTGCGTATGTGCACCTGGAAAAGAAACACACTTTCACACAATAAAAACCTAGATTCTAGTTATGCCGTACACACAGCTCACTTCACTGCACTGGTCCCAGTGGTCCTGGGACGAAAGCTGGTGGGCCTGCCTGGCAGGTGACAAAGGGTGAAGGAACACACAAATGACTGAACACAAACAGGTGAGTGTAAGGTGAAGTCCGGACCGGGCGCGGTGGCTCATGCCTATAATCCCAGCACTTTGGGAGGCGGAGGTGGGAGGATCACAAGGTCAGGAGTTCAAGACCAGACTGACCAAAATGGAGAAACCCCATCTCTACTAAAAATACAAAATTAGCCAGGCGTGGTGGCACATGCCTGTAATCCGAGCTACTCAAGAGGCTGAGACAGGAGAATCGTTCAAACGTGGGAGGAGGTGATTGTGGTGAGCTGAGATCACGCCATTCCATTCCAGCCTGGGCGAAAAATCAGTCTCAAAAAAAATAAAAATAAAAAAAGATGAAGTCCCACAGTAAGTTTTGAGACTCTTCTTTCAAGTCCTAGAAGGACCTAGCTCCAGCAGTTTTATGAGTAACACATTATTAGTATGACCCTTCCACTCTATCAGAGGCTTACAATGACGTTCAAACTAGATTCCCAGCTGGGTAATGTCAGTATTAGTTCATCACCAAATCTGGAACCCATTGCACACTGCAGAGAGCTAGGAAATCACAGGTGCTTTGTACTACAAGGAACACGGTGGTGCCCCAACTCTTCCAAAGACCCTGCAGAGTTCACAGGGCATTCCTGCTCACAGACAGCACCCTGCCCCTGTAGCCCATGCTGCTCTGAAAGACAGTAATCAAATCTCATATAAGGACACAATCTTCTGCCTGAATTGATCTTTTAGGGATAAAACAGTAGATATGGAGTGTATGTAAAAAGTAGCATTGTTTGCTTTGCTCAACTCTAGTTTCTTTCCCAGTAAGGTAAAGAGGTTCAAAAACAGACATATTTCCATGAAAAGGGTAAGTTAATGGTTAGGTTTCCTACTCTACTAAAAAGACCACTATCCAGTCACTATGGCAAATATTACGTGATTTTAAAAATAGTATTATACAACTGATGTAAAAAATTTTCACAGGCTTTGTCAAAGTGAAATTACAAATGCATTTTCCTACTTTTTCAAAGTCAATTATCTGTTTCAAGCATAAGATAACGCAAGATAAAATCCCCAGTCAGTTCAGCAATTTCCAGATGTGCGTGTTCCTTCTCCCTAACAGATTACCTTAAATGAGCTGCAAACATTTCATCGTAAGGGGGTTCCAAGACTTGCTGACACTTCTCCTCTGGAGAGGCCATCTGATTTTAAAAAAGAAACACAGCAAAAGTAAAACTAATAGGCACAGAAATAATGCAACATACAGAAAGAAAGATTTAAACCTCTGTTTCAACAGAATTGATACTTTATAGTTCACAGTAACACCTTACATTTAACACTCTAAATACAAGGTTCAGGCCGTGAGCAGTGGCTCACGCCTGTAATCCCAGCACTTTGAGGAGGCTGGGGCAGGCAGATCACTTGAGGCCAGGAGTTCGAGACCAGCCTGTTTCTACAAAAAAAAAAATGACAAAAATTAGGCCGGGCACGGTGGCTCACGCCTGTAATCCCAGCACTTTGGGAGGCCAAGGTGGGTGGATCACAAGGTCAGGAGATCGAGACCATCCTGGCTAACGCAGTGAAACCCCGTCTCTACTAAAAATACAAAAATTAGCCGGGTATGGGGGTGTGTGCCTGTAGTCTCAGCTTCTTGGGAGGCTGAGGCAGAAGAATCCCCTGAACCCGGGAAGCAGAGGTTGCAGTGAGCCGAGATAGTGCCACTGCACTCCAGCCTGGGCAACAGAGCGAGACACCAACTCAAAAAAAAAAAAAAAACCAACAAATTAGCCAGGTGTGGTGGCATGTGCCTGTAATCCCAGCTACTTGGGAGGCTGAGGCAGGAGAATCACTTGAACCCAGGAGGTGGAGGCTGCAGTGAGCCGAGATTGTGCCACTGCACTCCAGCCTGGGTGACAGAGTGAGACTTCACCTCAATTAAAAAAAAAAAATTACAAAAATTAGCCAGGTGCGGTGATGAACACCAGTAATCCTGCTACTTCGGAGGCTGAGCACAAGAATCGTTTGAACCTGGGAGGTGGAGGTTGCAGTGAGCCAAGATCGTGTCACTGCACTCCAGCCTGAGTGACAGAGAGAGACTGTCTCATAAATAAACGGTTCACTACTTCAACAAATATTTATCAATATTTCAGGGGAACAAGAAGCCCATGAGTATAATTTAGTGTTACTTTCTGCAAGCCAGAAAATATTCTAGGCACTTTCACGTATATTTTAGTATTTAATAGCCAGTCAGTCAATAAATAAGTAACTATCATGTTTATCGTTAAGCAACTATCATGGGTTTAGTAAGTGAGGCATAGAAGGCCTTTCTTGAGGTCTAATGAGTTACAGATGGTGCCACGTTAGGAATCACCCTTCTCAGCTTCCTGCTGAGAGCATCACTCTCATCTCCTGGGCTAGTCTAGACATTTCTAAGTTTCCCTCTCCTCTCAACTTTAAGATAATCTGAACAACTGAATAGACGATGGTTAATTTTGTCAACTTGACTAGCCGTGGAGTGCCCAGACAATGTAATTTCTGGGAGTGTCTGTGAGGGTGTTTCTGGATGAGACTGGCAGTTGTACTGGTAGACTCAGGAAAGTAGACGTCCCTCCTCAGTGTGGATGGGCAATGACCAATCTGTTGAGGGCTTGAATAGAACAAGAGGTAGAGGAAGGAAGAATTTACTCCTTCTACGGGACTTCTTGACCTCTATAATCAGAGGACCCAGTTCCTCATACTAAACCTCTATAAGTATCTATGTATCCCATTGGCCCTGTTTCTCCGGAGAATCCGGACTAACACACGATACATGACAGCACACAGAGGTTTTTTTTACAAAAGCAATGAGCCCATGCTGATATGGTGAGAGAGAAGAGTGACACTATCAGAAAAATCACCATTCTATAGTCCCTGGTGAATGAAACCACTGTAAGAAAGGTTACTGGGGAATTTTACAATGAAGGGATCTGTCTCAGATTGCAAATAGGACAGTATGTGTCCTCTTGTGATATGATACAAAGCACACACGGCACCAACAACGGGGTGCTCTGGTCAAGGCAAGCCTGGTCTCATCGAGTCTCTAGCACTAACTCCTACTTAGAGCAATGATTTTCAACACTGTCTACACACAGAATCACCTAGATAACTTTATTAAAAACAACAACAGCAAGCCTGCCACTGCGGTAGAGAATGATTTACCTGGCCTAAGTTGCAGTCTGTACATCACCAAACATAATCCCCAATAGATAAGCCCATTTTTCTTCCAAAAGAAAAACGCTGCGCCCAGTAGGAACACATTCCAAGATGATAATGGGTGTCAATAAGGAAACAGGGCTTTACCAAACGCCCACAAGATTTTCTATAGAAAATATTGCTTTGTGTCATCTATGCCACAGATGACACAGAAACTCCATGGGTAACCCCAGGCTGGGCCTTGGCTTGCCGGCCTTTCTGACTAAGGACTGAAATGGGAGATGCCTGTAGTGCATGACGTCCACGGGGCTTCGGGGACGCACAGGCCTGGACAGAGTCAAATCTCTGCCACCTCACTTCTCCAAACCTGAGAGTTCTGGCGGAATCAAACACAGGGGCAGGAGGTCCACACCACTACAGTGTACCTACACAGTCAGTGCTCCATAAATAAATAGGAATCACATATATCATTAAAACAACTTTACAATTTTCAAATAAAGAGTGACAATATTGGTTTTCTTCTTACTCAAATTCTACACTGCTCTTAGGAATGTGATTATCCTGTAATTATCTGCAGACATCTGTGTGCACAGCTCTTTTACCTACTTGGAGTCGTGGGTTTGCAACATGAGGATGTTTAAAAGACACCAACTCTGCACAAGATGCTCCATCTCTGGTGTCGATAGCTTCACACACCTGAAACATTTGAAAGGGAAACCTAAGTAGAAAATGAAATATTCTGCTCTAATGAAACCTACAATACATTGTATGCCTCACAGGGGAGAATTCATTTTCCTCTACTTTGAAAGGAGACAGAATAATCCAAATGTAACAGGTCACTACTCTCTGCAGTGGGTAAACAATAACTTCATTTAAAAATGGGATGTTCCTGGCTGGCTCAGGCCTGTTATCCCAGCATTTTGTGAGGCTGAGGGAGGATTGCTTGAGGCCAGGAGTTTGAGACCATCCTGAAAAACATAGCAAAACCCACCTCTTTAAAACAAACTATCTAACAGAAACAGATGTTCTTGAAGCAAAAAAACAGGTCAAGCAAATAAGTCAGTGGTTTATCATGTAACTCTTCATAAAGGTGAATTATTCTAGTTTTACTTGATCACATTAATATATGTTTGAAAATCCAATTATACAGTTTATGAAAAATAAATCAGTTTAAAAACCACATATATCCAAAATTCAAAAAGCTTTTACCCAACCTAAACATAAAAGGGAAATGGAAATAGTTGGGCATGGTGGCTCACGCTTGTAATCCCAGCACTTTGGGAGGCCAAGGCAGGTGGATCATGAGGTCAGGAGATCGAGACCACCCTGGCCAACATGGTAAAACCCCATCTCTACTAAAAATACAAAAAAAAAAATTAGCTGGGCATGGTGGCCCGCACCTGTAGTCCCAGCTACTTGGGAGGCTGAGGCGGGAGAATCACTTGAACTGGGAGGCGGAGGCTGCAGTGAGCCGTGAGCGCACCTGCACTCTAGCCAGCCTGGTGACAGAGCAAGTCTCCGTCTCCCCCCAAAAAAAAAAAAAAGGGAAATGAAAATAGCTAAATAGATTGTCACATTCATATAACGAGATACCTGACTACTGTTAAAAAGAATAAAATAGATCTACATGTAATAACATGAGAAAATGTCCACAATATGATGATCAAATTAAAACAAAGTTAACTGCAGGAAAACTGTGCATATTGATTTGGAAAAAAAACAAACAGAAAAATTATGTACAACATGTAAGCAGAGGAAAGAACGAGGGCCCGTACCACACCACACCAGCTGACTATGCGGACCATGGGGCGGGGGCTGGGAGACCCGAGAGTGTTTTGCCCTATCTAGCTCCTGTCACAACAGACATTCTGTAATTAGAGAACCAAATATGCTTTTAAATCATATTTCTAAAAAAACACATAAAAATTCTAACTAAGCAAAAAGATAAGCACAAAGCTTTAGATACAGTGTAATTAAACTATGATAAATTTAAATATTTACATTTTATGCTCACACAAGACTGACCAGGGATGTCATAACAACGAAGTGCAAATGGAAAAAAAGCACAAGCAGAGGGTCCTCCACACTGCCACCCATCAGTGAAAGGCAGAGGGTCCTCCACACTGCCACCCATCAGTGAAAGTCAGAGGGTCCCCCACACTGCCACCCATCAGTGAAAGGTACAGGCCTCCACACTGCCACCCATCAGTGAAAGGCAGTGATATCCCTCTACACACCTACCAGGGTACTTATAACTAGGAAGGCTGATGACACCAAGTGTTGCCAAAAACATGAAGCAACTAGAAGGCTCACACATTGATGGTGGGGTAAATTGGGGTAAAATTTTTGTAGAAAATTGGTATTCTACTAAAGCAAGCAAACACCTACTCTCTGACCAGTAATCCTGTGCACAGGTGTCTATACCCTGAAGAAAGGGAGGCACATGCCAGCGGGAGAACACATTGGAGCCCAACTCCTCCTACCCCAGGGTTCAACTCAGGGGATGACTGGGAGGCTGACACCACCTTCCTGAAGACCACCTTATACGATAAGGAATTTCCCACTTGACTATTCCATACAACTACATACGCATTGACATTTTGAAACAGTAATCACACTTCCAAGGACTTACAACTAGGAACAGAAGATATTTGTACTCGTTACATGCAATCGCAAAATACTGGACACAGGAGACTGGCTGAATATACTGTGAAACATCTATTTTAAGGCAGCTATGCAACCAGTTTTTTAAAATGAAGAAGATCTCTATGAATTTACATGGAATAATTTTTAGGAGATACAGTTGAGTTAAAAAAGCAAGTTGTAAAAGAGTATGTATAGAATGCTGCCTCTTGTATAAGAATGAAGGAAAACAAGAAAAATACGTGTGTTTATGTCTGTGTGTGTATCACATGCAGATCCCAAAAGGAAATACAGGGTGGAGAAGGCAGAATCTAATGAAAATGCTGATCTTTCTAGAGAGTGGGTGGAATGAGGTGAAGGAGATAGAAGGGAAGTTTCTGAGCACACCTTTACATGTAATAGTTACTTACAACCCCATTCAGGAAATAAAATGGAAAGGCAAACCTTAAAATTGAAGACAAAAGAAAATACATACCTAAATGGGTATCAGAAAAAAGAATATAAGTAACCTTTGAAAATGTACTTTGTGGGATCTGACTCTGCTTATTCTAAGGATGAAAAGACTGCAAAAAAAAAAAAAAAAAAAAAAATATCCTGAATTTAAACATCACTGAGTAGATGTTGAACTGCTTGCGAGTGCAGGGGGTAGGAGCAGGGGAAGTGAGAGTCCCATGGGATTTGAATTGGAGTTGAGTAGGAACTTTGTCTTCAGCTGAAGCCATCTGAAGACCGCCAGGCTGTGCTCACAGGTTTTATGCCTTCACAGGAAAATTACAGCCATTCAGAGACAGTCCTCTCCTGCCCGAGTCCATGCAAGATCGCAGGTTGTGGCTCAAGGTCACGTCATATCCCACCTCCTCACTAACATTTTCAAAGTCACAAATAGGTGCAAGATGACTTGGGCCCAAGTATTATAATGAAAACCCTGTCACAAAACCAAGTTTCTCTTCATAGCCCTGGCCACAGGTTTAGGAATTTCATCTAAAAGGTAGATAGATGGATACTAAGATCCTCAACTGTTTAGGGGAAGGGATTAGGTTTCCTCTTTAAAATGACCATGCTGGAGATCAATATTTTGCAATTTGAAACACTGCATTTGCCAATCACCATCAACAAGCTGAAGGTGGCCCAGAGAAGACAACACTGGCATCCGCCCATCCTCTGCAGGAGGCTTTCCAGTGTCCCGTGACCACACCCTGCAAGAACGCACTGGTGCCCAGCTCCAAAGGGGCCTCATGTGGCTCCCTCCAGGTCACTCGACCGGGTGCAATGGAATAGCGGCCTTCAAAGATGAGGGAGGCAACCACCTTGGCCAGGCAGGCACACGGGGTCTTCCCTGCTTGCCCTCCTATCAGTAGCCGGCCCTGGGCTGGAAGGCAAAATGATGGATCCTGCCCAGGTCTTGGTCTGCAAGTCCCCCAAGAAAAACAGTATTAGTCAGTTTAGCCCCAGTGAGGACATAAAGTGGCCCTCCCTGTGCCACGTGGGCAGGCCTAGCCACAGGAGCCCCAACAGACTCCAACTGTGCTCAACTAAGGTGCGTCTGGCTACAAAGTGGTTCTGGAGCCTGCTGAGCAAGCCGTGCTCTTCTTGGCTCCACACGAACAGGAGGTTCACGCTAAAGACTTCCCCACATCCACCCCTGCTTATGGTTCGAGGCACACCGGGTCCTGCACTGTGCTAACACTCGCACCACGCAGGGCCTGGCACAGCCCCAGGAGCCTGAGGAGAGGCCTTGCTCTGGTTAACATCAGGACTCTGGCCATGGGTCACACTTGAGCACGATGTTCTGACATCGCCAAGGGCTCCAGAGCTCTCTGCAGAGGGAACCTATGGGTGACTGAGGGCTTTGAGTCCCAGACTGGAGCAAGCACTGTGGAATGGAAGCATACTTCAATGACTAAATGCACTGCGGTCACAGTGGTCACGAAGGGATCAAACCCTGGAGTCTAGACACCGGGTCCCTCCAAGGAGAGGTGGAGACCCCTGCTGGGGGCACTCACTAGTCACCCTCCTTTGCCTGTGACCTCCCAGGGTGGTCCCTGCACACATGCAGGGTGATGTCGCCACACCCACCTGGGCTGCACCGTGTCGCAGGTGTGACCTGACGGGAGGAGGGCTCAGGGCCACATGGCCTCGAACCCAAGGAGAGCCCCAGCTTGCTTGGCAGGCATGAATGTGTCCCAAGAGTGGTCCTATCGATGCACCAGCCTCAATGACTAAATTGTGAGAAGGCTGGGGGTGTGAAGAGGAAAAGTACGGATGGCAACAGACAGTACCAGCAACCCCTAAGGGTGCGACTGGCACCACAGTGGTCACAGGACCCCTAGCAGCCCAGCCACCTGGCCAACTGTTAACATCTCATGCTGCAGAGACTTCAGCACCCAATGGGACCACACAGCCACATTCCAAGTGAGCACCTTCTGAGCGGCACCCCCAGGCCTGGTTCACCAGGGGATGCTCCCCGCCTCTGGTCCCAGGAAGACTTTCTTGTGGCTGCTGCATGCCTCTCACGCCCTCCAGTGTGGTCCACAGAGAACGCATAACTCTTTTAAAAATGCAAAATTATTGGCCGGATGCTGCAGCTCACACCTGTAATCCCAGCGAGAGGAGGCCGAGAAGTATGGATCACAAGCTCAGGAATTCGAGACCAGCCTGGCCAATATGGTGAAACCCGGTCTCTACTAAAAATACAAAAAAATTAGCTGGCGTGGTGGCGCATGCATCGTGCTCGGAGAGAGAAGGGCGTTAAACGGCAGCGAGGACCCAGAGCGCGAGCGCGGCCTGCAGCACTGCCACAGCCTCGCGCTTGCCTCTCCATCGCCTCCTGGACGTCCCTCCGACACAGCACCGCCCACACCAAGGCCCGCAGGCCTCTCCGAGCCCCGGGGAGCGCGGCCACACAGGCCAGCAGGAGAGGGCAGCGACCTGGGGCCCCCCGTCTACTTCCACTGCGACGACTCCGCGATCCACGGACACCGCCCACGGCGGCCCTGCAGGGGAGACCCCCGGACTGCCTTCCCGAGCCCCTGCCGCCGCTGTTCGGCCTTTCAGTCGGCTCGCGGGGACCTGGACTGGGAAGGGGTGGCGAGGGGGGAAGGAAGAGGCCTGAGGGTCCAAGGCAAAGGGACACACGCGGAACACGCCGAGGGCCAACCACGCCGCCGCGCGCTGCCGGGCCGGGACCCACCTGCTGCAGGTACTGGTTGATGGTAATGTGCGCCATGGGAGCGCCGCCGACCGGGGAGCGCCACCACCGACGCCCCAGGCTGGCCAGCTGGCGTCACTTCCGGCACTCGGTCCGTTTCGGTCCCGGCGCCCCCGGCCTCGCCGCCTGTGCGCAGGTGGTTCCGCAGGGAGAACCCGGGGACCGGCTCGGCGACGCGCTCGGGCTGAGGGGGCCCCGGGGTCTTTCTGCCGGACCCAGTCCTCTCAGCTGGGACGCCAGCGGCTCTGATTGTGTGTTTGAGCCCGCCCCGGCTGAGGAGTTTGGGGTCCAGTGGCAAGGACAGCCCCACGGCGAAACTGCTTTTCACCGCGCTGACCACTCGACTGCCTCTTGTGAAAATGAGGCCGCAGAGGACGCTCGGCGCGCGTCTGGGTCAGGGCCTAGGGGCGCGCGCGCCCGAGCAGGGGGGCAGGGGAGGGACATGGCGCGCGCTCCCAAGGCCTCATACAGTGCCTCCGCCGCGCGCTCCCGAGCCCTCGAGTCGGGGGACGTCTCAGCGCGCGCCCCCCGAGCTCTCGAGGTGGCCCCGAGTCCCAGATGGGGGTGCCAAGCCCTCAGAAGGGGGGCCCCGGCGCGCGCGCCCCGAGCCAGAACGGGGTTCCGGAGCCCTGAGGGGTGGGGCTCCCAATCTTGGGGTGTTGGCGGGGGGGGAGGGGTCCCGGCGCGCGCCCCCGAGCCAGTATGGGGGCCCCGATCCCTCAGGAAGGGGTACTGGCGCGTGTCCCCGAGCCCTCCGGGGTCCCAATCCCTCAGGAGGGGTGGTTCCCGGCGCGCGCCCCCGAGCCAGGAGGGGGTGTCCGAAGCCCTCAGGAGGGGATCCGATCGCTCAGGAGGGGTTCCCGGCGCGCGCCCCTAAGCCCTCAGGAGAAGCCGGGCGCGGCGGCGGTTGGGCTCGGGCACGCGGGCCGGGCGGGGCGGGGCGCGCGAGGAGGCCGGGGCGGAGGCCGCGCGGACCGGGGCGGGCGGCGGCGGCTGCGGCTCTCGGGGCGGGGCGCGGCGGTTCCGGCCCAGCCATGGCGGACGAGGCCCCGCGGAAAGGCAGCTTCTCGGCGCTCGTGGGCCGCACCAACGGCCTCACCAAGCCCGCAGCCCTGGCCGCAGCGCCCGCCAAGCCGGGGGGCGCGGGCAGCTCCAAGAAGCTGGTCATCAAGAACTTCCGAGGTGGGTGCGGCGGCTGGGCCGAGGGCCGGGCGACCCCGGCGGGGACCCCGCGAGACCCCGCCTGCCCCGGGAGGGGGAGGCACCGAGATCCGTGCGGGCCCCGCGAGCGCGGGGGCCGGGGCGCGGGCCGGGCCGGACGGGGTTGGCGACGCAGGGCCCCTGCGGCGCGCCCTGAGCCGCGCGCTCTCCCTCCGCCCGGCAGACAGACCCCGGCTGCCCGACAACTACACGCAGGACACGTGGCGGAAGCTGCACGAGGCGGTGCGGGCCGTGCAGAGCAGCACCTCCATCAGGTACAACCTCGAGGAGCTCTACCAGGTGAGGCGGCGGCTGGGGCTGGGGGCGCCGGTCCTGCCCCGCGTGACGCAGACGCGGCCCGGCGGCCGCTCCGGAGCCTAGCAGGCTCTCGCCCGGGAGCCGGAAAGGCAGGGCGTTTGCCTCCTCCGCAGGCCGGGAGCCCCAGAGGCAACAAGTGGTTTTGTTTATTGCCGTGGTGGAATTTTTGTTTTCAGGCTTAAGCTGCTTAGAACGATATTTAAAGTTATCCCATTACAGAAGAGAAGGAGGTGTGTTTCTAGGAGCCACGTGACTCATTTTGCAAGTATGCAGCAAATTATTGTTTCTCTCGTTATATATAAAACCGATTACTGTGTCGCTTCTCAGTGTGGATTTTTTTTTTTCTCTACTGTGTTTTGTGATTAATGGTTGACTTTAAGATAGTCAAACAGATTTTGTAGCATTTAATTCAAAGTGATGGTGTTCTGTTTCTAAAGTAACAAAAAATGGCCACAAGTACATTTTGCTACTTGGAGATTTCATTTACAAGCTTACTTTTTTTCTGGCATCTTCTTTTTGTAAGACAGCGTTCATTAAGTAGTCTAATATCTACATTTTAGAGCACAATGTGTCATACAATTATTTCTATTAACAGGCTTGAATTAAATATTTTTCTGGATATGCAGGTGACTGCATTGTAAAAATTACAAAAAAAAATGCAAAAAAGAATACTTAAATCACCCATAATCCTACCACCCAAAGAAAACTACTGTTAGGCAGTTTGGTGTATATACATCCATTCTTTGTCCTAAGTGTAAGTGGGTTATGTTTTCTTACCAGCTTTTTTGAGGTACAATCTACATATAATGTGTACTTCAAGAAGTTTTAACAGATGTATACAGTTATGTAACCGGCCCCTCTTGGTAGAATGGTAGAATATTTCTACCACCCCCAAAATTGCCATGACCACTTTGCAATGAGTCCTCTCCTCTGACTCCCAGCCTTTGGCAATCCCCAAGGGACAAAATACAGTGACATATTTTCATTTCTAGAACCTCATGTAAATGCAGTCATGTATTTCATCATTTTTTGTATCAGGCTGCTTTCACTTAGGACGGTGCTTTTGAGATTCATGCACACACAGTGTGATTGTGGTTTGTTTATTACCGAGTACAATGAGTGTACGTACCACAATTGTTTTATCTGTTAACCAGTTAATGGACATTTGGGCGTCCATGTTTTGGGTTGTTTTTTTGTTTTGTTTTGAGACAGAGTTTCCCTCTCGTTGCCCAGGCTGGAGTGCAGTGGTGTGATCTCGGCTCACTGCAACCTCTGCTTCTCAGGTTCAAGCAATTCTCCTGCCTCAGCCTCCCGAATAGCTGGGATTACAGGCACCTGCCACCACATCCAGCTAATTTTTTGTATTTTTAGTAGAGACAGGGTTTTGCCATGTTGGACAGGCTGGTCTCAAACTCCTGACTTCAGGTCCGCCCGCCTTGGCTTCCCAAAGTGCTGGGATTACAGGCATGAGCTACTGTGCCCAGTCTTGGGTTGTTTTAAATAAAGCTGCTGTGAACATTTGTGAATAAGCCTTTGTTTGGAAATATATTCTCATTCCTCTCAGGTAAGTTCTGCTTACTTCCATACTAGAGGTAAGTTCTCAGGGTCATGTGGAAAATGTATGTTTATCTTTGTAGGAAATTTCTTGTTTTTCAAAGTGGCTGCCCCTTTTGTCTTTCTCCCAGCAGTGTATGGGAGTTCCAGTTCCACACTGCCGCCAGCATGTGGTGTTCTCAGTTTGTGATTTTAGCTGTGCTAGTAGGTGTGTGGTGGAACGTCAATGCGGTTTTAGCTTGCATTTCCCTCTGATGCTAAGCATCCCTGTGCTTGCCGTTCTGTATCTTCTTTGACAAAGTGTCTATTTGAATATTTTGCTCACTTTTATTGGGTTGCTTTTCTTGAGTGTATGAGTTTATTATGTATTCTAGATACAAGTCCGATATCAGATTTTCGCCTTGCGAATACTTCCTCTCTAGTCTTCAACTTGTCTTTTGATTCTCTTAACTGTGTCCTTGGAAGAGCAATAGTTTTAAGTTTTGAAGTCACATGAATCAATTTGTTCTTCTATGGATTGTGCTTTTAGTATCTAAGAAATCTTGCTTAATCTAAGGTCACAAAGTTTTCTCTTATATTTTCTTCCAAACATTGTAGGGTTTTGGGTTTTACATTTAGTTCTCTGATCTATGTAGGGTGAATTTTTGTATATATTGTGATATATAAATCTAGGGTCAGGGCCGGGCCTGGTGGCTCACACCTGTAATCCTAGCACTTTGGGAGGCCAAGGTGGGTGGATCACCTGAGGTCAGGAGTTCAAGACCAGCCTGGCCAACATGGTGAAACGCTGTGTCTATTAAAAATACAAAAAAATAGCCGAGTGTGGTGGCAGGCACCTGTAATCCCAGCTACTTTGGAGGCTGAGGCTGGAGAATCACTTGAACCGTGGAGTTGGAGATTGCGTTGAACCGAGATTATGCCACTGCACTCCAGCCTGAGCAACAGAGACTGCATCTCAAAATAAAAAAACAAAAAAAACCTCTAGAGTCAGTGTTTTTCCTGTAAACGTGGAGTTGTTTAGCCTCTTTTCCCCTACTGATCTGCCTTTGCTCCTTTGTCAAAAATCATGTAGCAGTAGGTGGAGTGAGTTGTGAAATCAGGGTGTGCTGGCCCTCCACCTTCATACGTTTGCACAGGTTTTTGGCTATTCTTGGTCCCCTGTGTTTCCATATGAATTTTAGAATCAGCCAATTTCTATAAAAAAGTGTGCTAAGATTTTGATTGACAGTATATAGAATCTATAGATCAACATGGGAGAGTTAATTTCTTAACAATATTGAGAGGCTGGGCACAGTGGCTCATCCCAGCACTTTCAGAGGCCAAGGTGGCCTGATCACTTGAGCCCAGGAGTTGGAGACCAGCCTGGACAACATGGTGAAACCCCATCTCTACAAAAAGTTTAAAAATTAGTCCAGTGGGGTGGTGCACGCCTATAGTTCCAGCTACTCACTCAGGACCCCCACACCACAGCCTGGAAGCTCTCCATGCAGGAAGCTGAGCAGTTGGGGCCTGTTTGCCTCTCATCCTTCTGAGATTCACTGTCTTTCCTAGCCCAGTACTCAGTGCTTCAAAAACTATTGCTTTGTATATTTTGTCTGATTTTTTGGTTATTTCAGGCAGAAAGTTAATACAGTTCTTTTACTGTGTCTTGACCAGAAACAAGAGTCCCACCTGAACTCTCATAGGTCTTTGGTTTAATAAAATGTGCTATCTTACAGCTAAGACTTACTACTATTTTCCTGGAGATCTGGCTGTCTGTTATCTGCAGCCTCATTGTTTTTACTTAAAATGGTGGAATTACTTTGCAACACCTTGTACATAGTGATATGTCTCATAAAACAATTACTGTAGATATTATGAACAATGTTTGCAGGTGCCTTGGGTGTCTGTCTTGAAACCCTGAGAACTAGGAATGCTAACCCCAAAATGGAGTCACTGCTTCCTCCTGGGTTGAAACATCACAGACTCTAAGGGCATCTCTGGAGGAGCTGCCCACCAGGGGACATGTGGAATCAGTTGACTCACTTACCTGTGAGCATGTGCAGCTGGTCATCTCTCCACACGCAGATGGGCTTCTGGCCTCTCACAGAGTCTGAAGCATGGACTGCCTCAGATGTATTGGAAGCAAGTAGGGTGGAAATCGTAAGAAAAGTAAATGTGAAATTACTGATCTCTAATCAAGCAGGCAGTACATTTGACTTGGTGTTTCAAAATAAAGTCTAAGTTTTTGTATAGGTGGTGTGGTGTATACTTTGCCAAAGAATCTTACGTGGAAGTACCAATTCTCACCCACCCAAGTTTGAAAGGTTTGGTTTAGTGTTTGATTTTTGTTTTGCCCAGTCTCCCTCTAAACACCTCAGGAGGCCTGTTGATTACACTTTGTGGGCCCCAGCTGGCCTGTTGTTTCTGTTTGTTATTTATTTTCTTTTTGTCATTTTCCTTCTGTAATGTGTAGAGGAGAATGTTGTGAAGGGATAAATCTTTTCCCTTTAACGGCCTGAATTTAGGTCTGTAATAACTAACTCCCTGAAGAAAGTGGATCTTCTGTGTCTTGTGTCTATGTTTTAGTCCTACTTGTAGCTGAATGAGACAACAGAAAACTGAAGACTGCATTTCTAGAAAGGTTTTAGAGAAAGGCTATAGATTGATTTAGGACTAGTTTTTTTGTTTGTTTTTGTTTTTTTTGCACAAAAACAAATCTCTCAGGCCTTTAAAAAAAGAGAGAGGCGTGGCCTCCTGATACTGTCCAGGCTGCTTGGGAACTCTTAGACTCAAGCAGTCCTCCTGCCTTGGCCTCCCAAAGTGCTGGAATTATAGGCGTGAGCCACTGCACCCAGCTGACATACAAGTTCTGAGGAAAGCCAGGCTATCTTTCTTGAGTCACACAGTAGTTGTCTCCTTGACATCTTGATACCAGGTGGTAATGGTCAGTGAAGGGGAGCGGTTAGTCCTTTGTATGTGGTGGCATCCTTCCCTCACACCCAAGCTACAGTCCTGGCATAGGAATGGAACCTCCATAGCTACACAGGTCTCATCCCGTGTGGCTGTGAAGGTCATGGTGTGGCTGTGGAGGTTGCGTACTGTGTGGCTGTGAAGGTCTCATCCCGTGTGGTTGTGGAGGTCTCTGTGTGACTATGGAGGTTGCATTCCCTGTGGCTGTGGAGGTCACCCCCCACAGCTCCATGGACCTCCTTGTTCTGTCTTCCACACCTGAGAGCAGGGATTGCCCTTGTCTGCAGGGAGCATTTTGTTGAAGTAGCAGTGAGTTCACTCTGGGCAGTACTTTGACACTATAAATAGATGTGCATATTGAGCTAAGACAGACAATCATTTGATGAACCTGTTGGTTAGGAAGTAGCTGTGATGTGAGGAGAGACAGTGTTGGGTGAAGATATACATAAATTCTCACTTGGAAAGCATCTTGATGCTAATAGGAGTAGAATGCAAATGATGCTTCTCCACCTCCGATCATTGGATTACATTCATTTTCTCTGGGTTGAATCTTTAAAATTCTGATAGCCTGAGGGCACCAACATGAAGCACACAGTACCATCTTATTAGTTGCTTTATACCTCCAGAGAGGTGTTTCTAAATCTCATTGAGTCTCAGAAATTCATTTCGGGGAGGGGTGACTCCTATGTTGTGCTGCTTCTATAAGAGCACAAAAATGTCTTCCAGCATTCCAGCCAGCAAGGAGTTGGCAGGACGGAGAGAAACAAAGGCTGTCGCCTTTCCAGTGATGAGTGCCTGTAACATGAAGCTGGCAGTCCTGACTCAGCACCTACAGCAAACCCGGGTTACCCAGGGCTTGCTGCTTATTTTGAGAGATTCTTAAATTCTTAATTTTAAAAACAAAATAAATTGTGTTATGACTCATATAAATAGTAAATATAAATAGTACTCATATTCCTTCCACATAGGAGGAAGAGTGGGTTATAAAATATTCAGCAATGATATGCCACACCGGGAAAAGGTGGTTTTAAGGATATTGGTGCTTGCTTTAGGAATTAAAACATCCAGAAAATGGTCCTACGTTACTGTTTATGAAGGATATGCACCACTAAGCTTATCTTGATTTTTGCTGAAGAAAATAACATTTTCTTCATGTGTTATACAAAAAACTTACTTTGTAGTAATTACGTTTGCGGGATCCACTAAGGTTTAACTACTGGAGCAAAACCTTTGTCGTGGAGTTCTGGTTGTTTGAGGAGACAAAAGATGGCAGATCTTTGACCAAATTATAAAGACTTGGAATCCAAAGGGATGGAATTGAAGAGTTTGAGAAAGGAATTGAAAGAAATACAGAATGTGGGTAGGAATTCCTTATGTCTATAGTAAGACAAAATGTAGGGGGCAAGTTTGTATTTCTTTGTTATGCGGATAATAAGCTTGTTAGAAAACAGGATTATAATTATTCCACATTCTCTTTTGATCTTTGTAAATATGCGTGTATATTATATGGTAGTAATTACTGTATTTATTTAACTTTGGTTAATACAATATGTAGCAGCTCTCCTATATTTAATATTGAAATTATTAATACTTGTAAGTATTAGTAAAATGAATAGCTTTATAACTTTAATTTACCTTTTTTCCTAGGGGACTATTGTATTCAAATTACATTCAGGTTATTTATCTAAAGTGTTTTTATTCTGTATATCCCCACATTTTTTGATCCCCACATTGGTTCAAAACTTGCTAGTAGAAAAACCACATTTCTGTTTATAGTATTTCATATTTGAATTGAGTGAGATTAAGGTTTTGTACATGAGATTTGAAAGGAAATTGTATTAGAACTGGTGAGAATGTACAAGCACTGTTTCTTTGAGGTGGGTAGAAATATTGTAAGAAAAATTTTTCTGCCTCAAAAAAATGGTTTCAGCTGGGCACAGTGGCTCACACCTATAATCTCAACACCTTGGGAGGTTAAGGAGGGCGGATCACCTGAGGTCAAGAGTTGGAGACCAGGCGAGCTAACGGGGCAAAACTCCATCTCTACTAAAAATACAAAAATTAGTGGGGCGTAGTGGCGCATGCCTATAATCCCAGCTACTCGAGAGGCTGAGGCAGGAGAATTGCTTGAACCTGGGAGGCAGAGGTTGCAGTGAGCGGAGATTGTGCCATTGCTCTCCAGCCTGGGCGACAGAGCAAGACTCCATCTCAAAAAAGAAAAAAAAAGTCCTTTCTTCTTGTATTGGGGATGTTCACAGAAAAAAAAAAATGTTTCTTAATTAAGACAAAACTGCAGTGAATTACACATCTAGCCTGCAGAAAAATGAATAGAAAACAATACAATCTGGCCTGAGTCACCCAGAACAAAGCTCAGTGTGGATGGAATCACTGCCCTGGGGAGAGTGAAGAGCACCGGAGCCCCGTCCTGTTGTTCTCCTTCCTGATGAGAAGGTGGTCACTGAGGGAAAAGATATTCTTGGTTCTCTAGCCCTGATTTCACTTTGTAATCATCAAGGTGAACTTAAACACGTACGTGCCCCAGTGACCCGCACCTCAGGCTGAGGAATCAGAGCACCCAGAAACAGGCCTGTGAGGATCAAACCTGTTCAGAAGTCCCCAGATGCTCAGGAGTGGTGCAGGCCAACCAGCCGCCTGGGGCCCGAGGTGCCATGTGCCCACGTTAACTGTTGTTACCCCCATGCCAACTATGACCAGACTTTTTCCAACGAGAAGTGCCCTAAACTTAGCCGTAATAAATAATTTATTTGTAGATTCTGTAAGTACTGGGGTGAGTGGGGGTGCCTTTTTGTTATGATACAGCTATGTAAACAATCGGGTTTTTTAAAGAACCAATCTGTTTTCATACTAAGGAATTTATGTGCCCCTTTTGTTTGCAGGCTGTGGAAAATCTCTGTTCGCACAAAGTCTCCCCCATGCTCTACAAGCAGCTGCGTCAGGCCTGTGAAGACCACGTCCAGGCACAGATCCTTCCGTTTAGAGAATATCCTTTTTTTGGTTCATAAAGTTTCTGTTCATTATCTAAGTCTTTTAAAACTGAACATTATGAGAAATAACTAATGAGTATCCTTAATATTAGAACAAAAGCTTTAAAGTGCTCTTTTATTTCATGACTCAGTATGGTAAGTTTTTAAGCAAAATTTGCCATTTAAAGTATTGTTGATCTGAATTAAAGGGAAACTGTGTCTACTTATTGGATATGATTGAAGTATTTAGGAAAAGTTCTGAAAAATGTCTTTAAGTTTGAGTATCCTTTATTCTAATAAATACCATCTGCACTAGCTTTCTGTGATGTGTGACAAGTTCCCATCTACTTGGCGACATATGGAGACACCCGCTTATCAGCTCATGGTTGTGTCTCTTAGGAGGCTGGGCAGGGGTCAATGGATTCTGTGCTCAGAGTCTCATGGGCAGAGTCAAGGTGTCAGCCAGGCTGGGGCCTCACCTGAGGTGAGGTCCTTCGCTAGCGTGGGCAGGCAGTCGGCAGAAGCCAGTTCCCGTGGCTGTGGGACTGAGGGCCCTGCTTTCCTTCCTGTGTTATGTGGGGTCACGCACAGCTCCCTGCCTCCCTTCTCTGCTTCTAGGCCTGCAGGAGAATCTGCCGCTCTAGCCTGCTGAGATACGGCCTTATATGATGTAACCTGTAACCGAGTCAATGAATGATGACCCTTCGTATCCACAGCCTCATTCACAGTTGCATGTGAGGCGTCATCCCCGTAGGGACAGGACAGGGGCATCTCGGGATTCTGCCACACCAGCTGTGACTCAGGCATCTACAGGGGAGTCTCTGGGCTCCTTGACATTCTATAGAAAATCCTTTAATCTGGACTCAGTCTCATTCCCCAGCCTCCTCCCATTACTGTAGCTATCCGTGTGTTTCATTGGGTAGGAATTAGAAAGTAGAGTTTATAGTTGCAGAAAGTCTGCTTGTGATTGGACTTTTCTAGGCCTCCGTTTCTTTATATGTAAAATTAAGTGCTTGGTATTTGCTTCTAGTTCAAGGAAACTTCTGCTCCCCCATCTCCCTGATCTTCCTTGGAAGGACCCTCGGGGAAGCTGCAGCAGCTGGTGTTGCTGAAGTTGAAGCACATGGCAGGGAGGCTGAAATGCAGGGTGAGAGGCCTCTGTTGAGGCAGTCTCCACAGTGCTCCCCACAGACGGTGAGTGAAGTCAGTTCCAGTTCTTCCGTGCTGGCTTCTGTAAATACACCTCTGCAGCGTTTTCCAGCAAAGCCCTTTCCTAAAGATCATGACGTTGTTCAAGAGTTCAGTGACCACACACAACCTTCTGGAACCTGGCCAAAGTGCATCTTATCTCAGGAGGCACCTGTGAGGGTGCACAGAAGCAGGCCCCACCCCAGGGCCACAGCTCAGCAGTGTGCTTCCAGGAACCCATGTTCCGGATGTTTCCATCCAAAAAGTGGCTTGACTCCTAGGCTTGGGGGAAGTCTTTAGCAGATGCCCAAGCCTTCTCCCAAAGACTTAGGCATTGGTGAGAGTCACTGGGCGATAATTGTTCCTACTTTAGTTGCTGTCCCAATTTACTGGAAAACTGCTATTTGATTACCTGATCAAATTATCCTTCTGCCAGTTACTCCTACCCTGTGGGTTGTCATCAATTCACTCACCACACAAGCGCTTGCTTTCTGCCTATGGCGCTGGCACCGCAAAATGTAAAGTGACCCCATGCCTGATTTCTACCCTCCAAGAAGTTACAGGCCTATGGGAGAGGCAGGAGAATGACTGTATTTTCCTGGTGCAGTGGCAAAACCGTGATTACAAAAATTATTTAATTCATTAAAGGCAAAAGAAGAAAACACTACCATATCAAATGGCCTTATTAGTCATGAGACATCTTGAGTTGAGAACTGTTGAGTCAGGCCAGCAGTGGTGGCGTGTGAGGCATCTGGGGCAGAGCCTCCTGGAGGAGACGCCCTTGAAGGGTGGGGAGGGTACGCCCACCTGTAGATGTGGCACCGATGCAGAGCGTGGAGGGTGCTATGGCAATCCCCAGCAGCACAACTAGAACTCCAGAGAGCTGGTAGCCCTTAGGCTGTGATGCTGAGGTGCAGACTGAATTTGAATCTTTGTGGATAGTGTCGAGGAGCTGGGCTCCAGTCTGTGAATATCCCAGCATCCTCACAGGTTTTTAAGCAAGAAACCAGATTAGATTGTTCCTGGAGGTCACGCTGGCAGAATGACGAGATAAGCTTACATAGAGACGAGCACACCACAGCCTTTCATTGGGTCGGCACATGTTTTCAAGTATCGGTCATGTCCTGGGTATGATGCCAGGTCCTGGGAAAATGAATTTGAGTAGAATGGGATTCTGGCCCTTTGGAGCTTAAAGCCGAATGGGAATGGCAGAAGCATCAAGATAAGCATTTACGAGTGCTGTGATAAGGGTTTTCAAAGGTTCAGATAAGCTCCTGGGACCTGAAGAAACAGTAGCCAGCCCAGCTGCATAAGGGAGTGTTGCAGGGATGAAGCGATGTCTGAGCCATGTCCTAAAGGGTGGATGAGGAGGTGGCACAGGCCAGTGGCACAATAGCTGGCTCTGAGGAAGCATACTGGGCACAAGAGCCAGGTGCACTGCTGGACGTGGAAGAGTTGACCGCTGACAGGACCCTTAAAGGGGAAAACGAGAGGAAGGCGGATGCTGAATTATGGAGGGCCTTTGTTAAACCGAGAAGCCAAGGTTTCATCTGAAGATGGAGATTCATCTGAGGTGTTCAGGCACAGAGTGTCTGGGTTATGTTTGTAAGAAGCTGGTGTGCCTTGTGGTGTGAGGGGTCAGTTGACTGACTGGGCAGCAAAACCACGGAGTTGGAATGGCAGCACCCTGCCAGCAAACCTCTTATGGTTTAGAGAGAAGGGATCCGACTGGTGTGGAAGGATGAACCGGACAAGGTTTGAGGCAGGGAGGGTCTGTCTTGGTCACATTGATTTGAAGGCGGTAAGGAGGCACTGGGGTAGAGGTGCCTGATGTGCATTTGGGGCTGTAGACACAGATGCAGTGGTCACAGACACAGATGAAATTGGCCAGGAAAAATGAGCAGAGTGGCCAGATGCAGTGGCTCATGCGTCTAATCTCAGCACTGCATTTTGGGAGGCCAAGGTGGAAGGATCACTTGAGCCCAGGAGTTCAAGATCGGCCTAGACAATAATTAGCCAGGTGTGGTGGTGCATGCCTGTGGTTCCAGCTACTCTGGAGGCTGAGATTGGAGGATTGCTTGAGCCCAGGAGGTCGATGCTGCAGTGAGCTGAGATTGTGCCACTGCACTCCAGCCTGGGCAACAGGGAAAGACCCCCATCTCAAAAAAGAAAAAAGGGAGCAGAGGCATCAGAGGAGGTGGCCAAGGGCTAGTGTCAGGGAGGTGACAGGAGAACCTGGAGAGTCGTCTTGTGGGAATCGAGGGGCGAGTTTAATACGGCAGCTGGCTTAGTGGCTGGTAAGTAGAGTCTGAAGGGATGAGGAGACCAGAGAGTGGTAGGTTACCATGACGAAGTCTATTCTGCTACATTTGTACATTAACCTAGTAAACATGGATGAGTGTTTATGTCCAACTCCACACTGTGGGTAGGGGACCAGGGACAGGAATGAGTGGCATGGGTCCTGCCCTCAAAGAGCTTATTTTTGCTGGAAGAGAGTTGTGACCCAGCCCAGTCTCATGTGGCAAAGTGTTCGTGTGATGGCAGATGCTCAGATACCCACATGGCAGGGCATATTCAAGGTCTGTGTATTCAGATTTCTTTTGCCTCTGGGATATTCCAGTACTTTATGTAACTCTACTTTCTAAGATTTAAGTAATGTTGTCTGCTGATTATATTTTGATCGTATGCTGATGTTAGATTATAGATGAAACCCGTCAGATGCGCAGGTAGAAAAAGGGCTTTTGTGGAATTGAGTCCTTCACTCACATCTTGGTTCACGATGTCCATTTTCTCGTCTCAGGTGTTTGATAAATTCTGCACTTAGTTGTCCCTTTCAAAATAGATACCTGTTCTTGGTGATGTCCCTTCCCCAAAATAAAAGCCGTTCGTACCTGCACAGTCGCACACTCGCTGAGCCACAGGCAGCTGCTGCACATCCCAGATCACATAGTGCGGGACCACGTGCCACCCAGCCAGGCTGCATGGGCACCGGGAGCTCTTCGAAAATGTCAAACCAGCTATTCTCAGAATCTAACCTGTAGATAACAACAGATGAAACTCACGTTTTCCTTCCCCTGGTTCACCTGGACAGCATTGCAGCTCTGGTCAGCTACAGAATGCCAGGCAGTGGTGGATGCCACGAGAACAGCGTGGTCAGTGGAAGGGAAGGGCATGGGAGTGAGCAGGGGAGCCTTGGCTGTTGGGGAAGTCACGAAGCTCCAGTTTCCTCCATAAGCATGCCGTTATGATCTGCACTGACGACAGCAGGCTGTGTCTTTCCTTAGAAAGACCTTGTGCCTGTTCTCACTTGACCAGATACCGTGTTCGGAGCACTTGCTGGCAGCCGGCCAAGTTCTGCACATTCACGAATTGCTTTCTCACAATACCCTTAGCTGTGGGTACCTTTGTGGACCCTATCTTCTAGATGAAGAAACGAAAGCCCAAGAGAACCCTGTTAATGCTCGGCCAGATCAGAGGGGACAAAACAGCACCCCTGCCTTCATAGGCTGTGTAAACGAGTGAGGGTCGGCGTAGGCCTGTCCTCTCGCGGCCTGTCTGTGGATAGAGGCAGCAGATGAGTCATTCTTCCCTGGAATTGGCAGAAGCAGGATAACCAGGCGTAGAAAATGTATGTATCCCTCTTGTGCCCCAACAGAAGCACTGTCTTTTTGCTTTCTTTTTAATTATAGATACGATGGGTAGGTTTTTTCAATGGTGTAAGCATTTCTGCTACTGGATTTTGTTTGCTGTTAGAAGACCTGCCTAACTCATCTCAGTAGGCTGTATAAATCTTTTAACTAAGATTGGCCCTTCTCTGAAACCTATTTCAAGAAAACGCTGTTGACAGACTCTCACTGTGTCTATATGTCTCACATCCTGGAATTGCACATCATAGCTATTTTTTATATCCTAGGATTTGGAATTGATTTTGATGTTCAGAAGATCGGAGCTTACTTAGAAAATGCCACACTGTGATTTTAGCTTAACATTTTCGACTTTTTTCTATGGGAAATAGCAAAAAGTTATTGATTGGGGATCTATATTGATTTTACAGAGCTATTTTAGAGAAAGTATTTCTCATTTAGTGAACATTTTACATTGGACCTTTCCATGGTAACAAGATACTGCCCCAGGTGGAACTCTTATCTTCATAACACCTGAGCTGCCCAGTGGTGTCAGATTGACTGGCGTCAGTTTAAGCCCATTAAGTTTAAAGGATCTGTGCAGCCTCAGCCTGAAACAAAGCTCCGCCTTCGGCTGGTGTGGCCTACCTGCCTGCAGAGACTTGCTGGGGGGTCCAACCCGCGGCTCTTGTTCAGCTCCTGGAGTCAGAGCTGCAGGATGGCTGTTGGGGTTCCTTGAAGCTTGTCCAATGTACTTAGGATGGATTTTTTGTTTTTGTTTTTTCCAGACTGTTTCTGTAGCTTCCTAATATAATGAGCCATTATAATTTTGCACAATTTAAAAAGAGTTCTTCCAGAGGAACCTGTTAAGCGTTCAACCATTAGGTCTTTGCTATAACTGTCTGTTTAATTTTCTGGCAGTGCTTCCTGAGAATTCAGCAAAGCCTCAAGAGAAAAGAGAGGCAGCTGCCTTAGCCAGGCTCCCGTAGCTGTAGTCATAGCACTTCCTGGTGTGACGAGGATGCAGACCCCCTGGGAGCCCCTCGGCTCTCCTCAGCACCCTTTATTCCTCCTGAGGCTCTTATCTGGCACCCAACCCTCCCTGCTACTCTTTCCTTGTCAGGCCACTCTTTGCCACCCTGAGACTCCAGCCCCTGCCTGATTTGTGCATCCTACTTGACTGATGCGTCTTCCTCCTTTCTGTGTGCTGAGGATGTTGTCACCACCTTACGTCGGCTCTGAGTGTGTAGTGTCTTGCGGCATGGCAGAAACAGACCTAGAGAAGTCCCTTGGCTTGGCCAGTATTGTGTTGCTGACAGGCGGTGGATCAAGAAGAGTTAAACTAAGAAGTCCGTGTTGTGTCCACTTTGACCAGCCATTTTGCTCGTCTGTACAAAGGGAACAATGCGTGCACCACAAGGTTGGGAGGTTCAGTGAGAGTGGATGTGAAGAGTGTTTCGTAAACCATAAAACAGTCTATAGCCGTTTATGATTCTCAGCTTTGTGTGAACCTGAGGGATGCCAGGCCACTTGCTCTAGGAGCCCATATTCTGGTTTCTTTGTCCTAAACTACTTTTTGGGGCTTTTCCTAAAAATATACATTCTAAGAGTCAAGGTAAGAGTGTTCCTAATTTGGTACCTGGATGAGAGTTCATGGCAGTTTTCATTGAGGCTAGAAGTTAAACCTGAGCCATTTTCCTGTTCGGCTGCACTTTGCCCTGACAGGCTAGGCACGGCGGCTCACACCTGTAATCCTAGCACTTTGGGAGGCTGAGACGGAGGATTGCTTAAGACCGTGCGTTCAAGACCAGCCTAGGAATATAATGAGATGCTGTCTCTTTGAAACACAAAACCTTTTTTTTAATTTTTAAAAAATAGTCCTAGTGGTGGACTCTTACCAGGCCAGTCACCATGTCCAGGAGCCCCCGCTGTGGGACTGTGTTCAGTGTCTGTGCTTTGTGAAGCGGGGCCTTTTGTCTGGCCGTCCAGCCACAAGGCACTTAAGGCCTGGGTGTGTTTCTGCTGGCAGGGACCTGAAAGCATCCGGCAGTGAAGGAAGCAGAAAATGAAGGGAGGCTGGAGAGGGAGCGGGAGGGGCAGGTGCGGCCACGGGAAGGGAGGGCAGCCCAGGCAGGCTGAGTGCATGTCGTGATGAGATATGGAGATCCATAATTGAACTTCTCATCTATCTTAGTCCGCTGGGGCTGCTGTAACAAAACGCCGTAGACTGTGGCTCGTCAGCAGCAGGAATCTCTTGCTCACAGCTCTGGAGGCTGGAGGTCCAGGGTTGAGGCACTGGCAGGATCTGTGTCTGGTGGGGCCCCACTTCCTAGTTCACAGCCAGCACCTTCTCACTGCATCCTGATGTGCTCGAAGAGGTGGGAAGCTCTCTGGGGTCTCTTTCATAACCCCATTCTTGAGGCTTGTCCATTTTCATGACCTAATCACCTCCCAGAGGCCCTACTTCCTAACACCATTACCTTGGGAGTGAGAGTTTCCGCCTGTGAATTTTGGGGGGACATGAACATTCAAGACTAATAGTACAGTCTTGCAGTATTTTGATTACTAAATGATGTGTAGTATTCAGTGGAGAGGGTAGCTGAAATCAAGGGGTTGAAATTGTAATAAATTGGCCAGCGTTTTCCAAGTTTTCCTTAGCAGGTCTGTACAGACTCACTAGATAGTGTTGTATTTTTGAAGAAGATGAACACATGCTGGCAGGACCACTGCAGACAAATGGTAAGCTTGTTAACGTTTTTTTCCTTAATCAAAACATGGCTTCATCGATCTTGCCGCCCGCATGATCGAGAGCTGAGACATAGAAG
Organism: Cacajao melanocephalus; assembly: GCA_963573385.1. Lineage (NCBI taxonomy): Eukaryota > Metazoa > Chordata > Mammalia > Primates > Pitheciidae > Cacajao > Cacajao melanocephalus. The sequence goes on along the minus strand of CAUYLG010027559.1, from coordinate 26,207 downwards.
TTCTGTCTAGGACTGTCTGTTCAGTGCTGTAGCTGAACAGCACAATGGGGAAAACAAGGAAGGTGAACTCAGCTCCTGTGGGAGGGCACTGCCTACTCTCCTGGCCTTCAGGTCCACAATCAGAGCCTGCAGTGGTGACAGCATTCTTAGATGCCTGAGTGGGTCTCTAAATGTCTCTTAAAGCACGGCTTACTCCTGAAAATCAAGCCTGAATCCCAGGTCTTTACTGCAGCTGCACAACCAACGTCTTAGGCTTTGTAGATGTATTGGCTCTGACTTGACTTCATGTATAAATTTTTAGTGTGACCTGGCTATTAATTACTTAAATGAGAGAAAAGACAGTATTCATAGCTTTTCCAAGTAGGTTGAAATCTTTTGTTTTCTAAATGAGGTAAGTAGGAGATGATGGGTGTGTTTTTCCTCTGGGCCAGACACCTGGCAGCTAGCTGCTAGAGCTCGCTGAGTGTCTGTTGGGAAGGTTTTGGTAAGATGTTTCAGCAAGTCTCCCCAGCCAGGTAGTGGGCTTGATGGTAGGAGCACAGGACAGGGAGCAGTGCATCATCCTGCGTCCCCTCACTCTGCTTGCAGCACAGAGACAGAGACACGTGTCTGAGAGCTTCATCATGTAACAGGAATTCATTTTTTCAAAGTTTAGTGCGTCTCCCTAATCTAGTAAGATGTACCACATCAGTAAAAAAATGACCAAATTTAAAAGATATCCTTTAGGCCTTGGCTGAACATAAGATAGCTTTAAACAAACCAAAAAAAAGGTCCGGGCGCAGTGGCTCACCCTGTAATCCCAGCACTTTAGGAGGCTAAGGTGGGTGGATCTCAAGGGTAGGAGTTCAAGGCCAGCCTGGCCAATATAGTGAAACCCCATCTCTACTAAAAATACAAAAATTAGCTGGACATAGTGGTGCTCACCTGTAGTCCCAGCTGCTTGGGAGGCTGAGGCAGAAGAATCGCTTGAACCTGGGAGGCGGAGGTTGCAGTGAGCCGAGATCGTGCCACTGCACTCCAGCCTGGGTGACAGAGGAAGACTTTGTCTCAAAAAAAAACAAAAAACAAAAAGATATCCTTTTAGGCTAAGTGCATTAAAATTTCTACAATCAGATTTACAATATTAAAGAGATGGAAATCACATACCAAGGGGACAAAATTAACTTTAGAAAACAAATCAAACCTGAGGGTAGTGGACAGCATCTTCCCATCAGGAAGCAGATGTTGGATTTGAGACAGCTAGCATGAAGTCCAAAAGGCCTGATCTTGAAGGTTCTGCTACTAGAATTCCTAAATAAATGGTTCTCCTTTCTGCTGGTCAGATCATGATCAGAAGCATCTTCCTGTTCTTGGACCGCACCTACGTGCTTCAGAACTCCACACTGCCTTCCATCTGGTGAGTGTCCTTGTCTGCAGAGCTGCATCTCCCCGCGGCTGACACCTTCCATCCCGTTCGTGCCTTCGGTGGGCTAAGGTAGTAAAGCATGTGTGATTACTTGTGCCTTCTTTTCTTCAGCCAAAATTGTTAAAGTGAATGTAGGAGTCCAGGTGGGTCTTAGCCTTGAAATACCAGGTATCTAGCCAGCAGCGAGGAATGGAATGGGAAGCCGGGACAGGCGGCTGACTTTGGTCACGAGGGTGGAGAAGGAGGGCCTTGGTTTCTCTCTGACAGCTGGAGTTTGAGCCAGGCGCAGCTCTTTCCAGCGTTGCAGTTGAAACTCTGAGGAAGACCGCCTGCTGTCCATGGGGTCCCAGCCCTGAGGCTCTGCGCCCCTTGCGGAATGGCTCGCTCAGCCAGCCGGCCTCCTGAGCACGTAAACAGCTCTCATCGTCCATCATCTTTTGGGGACTGTGCAGACTAGGGGTTCTGGGGCCCCTCCTCAGCAGCATTCACAGCCACTGACCCTGCATGTCCTCTGCTGATGCCTGTGTGTCTTCTGTGACCACCCCGTGGTGCTGAGTCCTGCTGCCTCCTGCAAGCCGACTTCGGACAAAAGCTGTGTCCAGTCTCACCCTCTGATTTGTCTTGTTCTCTGTTAATGTAGAGGTTCATTCTTCTCACATTCGAACATAAAAGTGATGTTGTGGCTTCTCATGACCCAAAATGTTGCTTTTTCTACCCCCACCCACTGAGCACGCTGACCCGAGGCAGTGTGGTTTCTGCTTTCGCCATGCCGAGACTGCTCGTCTGAGATGTCAGTGACCTGCAGGTTACCAAATCCAGCAAGCGTCTTTTGTCCTTACTTTATACAGTCTCTGTGCAATTTTGGACACCCTCTCCTTGTTGAAGCTCCCCTTAATGCTATTGCCCGTCTGACTTCCCTGTGGAGTTCCCACACCTCTCTTAACCAGACATCCATGTGGTCTACGAGAAGGCAAGCTCTGCACAGAAAGGACAGCCTGTGTTCCAGGAAACACTGGGGATGATGAAAGTGATCAAAGCAGATTATTTAGCATTTGCTCCGTGCAAAGGAATGGTTCCTACTAATGTATTTGATCCCTAGAACATCTCTGTGGCGTGGCCATTATCATCCCTATTTTATACAAACTAGGGCCCAGAGGTTAAAATAACTTGCCCTGCCTGGGCTGTCTGGCCCATAGTAAACACTTCAAAAATTATTATTATTGATTTTAGAGACGAGTCTCTCTCTGTTAACCCAGGCTGGAGGGCGGTGGTGCAGTCAACTCACTGCAGCCTCAATCTCCTAGGCTCACGCGATCTGCCTGCCTTGGCTTCCCCTGTAGCTGGGACTGTAGGTGCACACCATCACATTCAGCTAACTTTAAAAAATTTTTTTGTAGAGCCAGGATCTCGCTATGTTGCCCAGACTGGTCTTAAACCCCTGGCCTCAAGCAGTCCTCCCACGTCAGCCTCCCAAAGTGCTGGGATCACAGGTGTGAACCACCACACCCAACACTAAACTTTTAATTAGTATAGTTTATACCATAACTGTCATACAAACTATAAACATTGTTTATAGCATAGAATAAATGATAGCACCTCCAGTCTACCACAAGAGGCTAACAACCTGAACATGAGCATCAGTATAACAAGAATCCTGGTTGAGGTGTGGGCAATACGTGGCGTGGACACACTTTGTCCATCTGTGGGATGGGGAGGAGGGCTGAGGGTGAACCTTGGCCTATGCTTTGAAGAATGAGCAAGGGTGGTCAGGCAGCTAAGAAAGAAGGAGAAGGAAGGAAGCAGGAAGTTCAAAGCTGGGTATCTCCTGCCATGGATGGCACCATGACCAGAAGCAGCCCGTGTGGGAGTTGGTGAGGATGAAGCTGATGAGGGCCCTGAAGGGTTTTCAGCTGAGGTCGATGTTTTGAAGAGAAGATCCCAGTAGCAGGGTAGAGGGTCACATGAGTGGAAACCTAAGTCTCCCTGAGTACTGACTACCTGCCTGACACTGCTCTCAAGGGCTTCACAGGCAGGAACTAATACATCTGATCCCCATTTTACAGTTAAGGAAGGAAAGGCACAGAAACGTTAAGCTCCTTGCCCAGGGTCACACAGCTAGCAAGTAGTAGGGCCAAGATTCAAACACAGGCAGCTGCCTCGAACCCACAAGTCTGGCCGCTGCACCTTCCTGCTCCAGCTGTGGTGAAGTGCACAGAAGACCTGGTGTGCATGCAGCACACCAGGGACAGGAGAGGCCTGTGGTGATGTGGTGGGCAGTCAAGGGAGGTACACATCTCCACCACTGAGGTGGCTCCTGGGGCCCTCTGCACACCTGTGTGGCACCCACCACCACTGCTGCTGCTACCTCCACCACCATAATGTTAATAATTTTACGGCCAGGCACAGTGGCTCACACCTGTAATCCCAGCACTTGGAGAGTCCAAAGCGGGCGGATCACGGGGTCAGGAGTTTGAGTCCAGCCTGATCAACATGGTGAAACCCCATCTCTACTAAAAATAGAAAAATTAGCTGGGCGTGGTGGTATGCACCTGGAATTCCAGCTACTCAGGAGGCTGAGGCAGGAAAATCGTTTGAACCTGGGACGCAGAGGTTGCGGTGAGCCAAGATCATGCCACTGCACTCCAGCCTGGGCAACAGAGCAAGACTCTTTCTCAATAATACAATAATTTTACTACTGCCACCACCACCCACCCACCACTGTTACTACTGCCACCACTGCCACTATTACTACTGCCACTACCGCTGCTATTACTGTTGTCAACACCACCCCCGCCACTATCACTACTGCCACCAACCATCATCACTGCTGTTACTACTACCAGCCACCATCTCACTGCTATAACTACAACCACCACCATCACCGCTATTACTACTGCCACCAGCCACCATCACCACTCTTCTGCCACCAACTGCTATTCGTATTGCCACTACCAGTACTATCACTATTACTACTGCCACCATCACCATCACCGCTATTACTACTGACACCACCACCACCATTACTACTGCCAACACCAGCATCACCGCTATTATTCCTGCCACCGCCAGCATCACCATTACTGCTATTACTACTGACACCACCACCACCACCACTAGTACTGCCACCACCAGAATCACCACTATTACTCCTGCCACCGCCAGCATCGCCGCTATTACTACGGCCACCACCAACACCATTCCTGCCTTGAGGTGCCAGTTCAGGATTTCTGACTGGAGCCCAACACCTGTATTTTTGGCCCCACCTTAATGGAGCACTTGGCCATTGGGGGCAGCAGGAGTATTGAAGCAAAGCACAGAGCCCATAAGATGGGTTTTGTGGACAGTCACTGGCAGTTGAACCATCTTCCTAACATTCCTCAGGCCATGAGCTGAGGACTGCGATGAACTCTGAAATCCACTTGGTTCTCTTCTCGGGAAAGCAGCAAACGTTTGGTAGGAGAGCTCCCAGGGCTGGAAGGGAAGCTGCTGGGATGTACTTCATAAGAACACGGGGAAGAGGGTGCACCCTGAGGGCTGCTGCAGACAGCCAGGGCGGGGCAGGTGGGGCAGGCAGGGTCCTGGTACCCGACTGCCTGAGTGTCTCCAGCTGCTCACCAGGAAGGTGGTGAGAACCCTGGGCTTCCATGGCAGACTGTGATACCAATTTTATTGTCAGTGGCATGCATGACCTAGCAGCGTCTTAGTGCCTGACTGCCCCCAGGAACACGGAGCAGCCCTGTTTAAGGAAGGAAATACAAGGCACACTAGTCTGGCCAAAGACATCTTTAAAAAGGAATTCTTGGCATCTAGATGCAGAGAATTAGCAACTTCACATTTTTTGGATGATGAATAGCATAGCTGGAGCTTCACCCATAACTTCTAAAAAGCAGAACTAAATCGTCTTGTTTCTTACTGTCTGTACAGGGATATGGGATTAGAACTATTCAGAACCCATATTATTAGTGATAAAATGGTTCAGAGTAAAACCATTGATGGAATCCTGCTGCTGATCGAGCGCGAGAGGAGCGGCGAGGCCGTGGACCGGAGCCTGCTGCGGAGCCTGCTGGGCATGCTGTCAGACCTGCAGGTGAGCGCGCTGCGCTGGAAGATACCCGGGTACCTGCCCAGCTCCTCGCTCCAGAGTCAATGGTCGTACCAAACATGTTGAACAATGAAATCACAAAAACATGTTGAAAATAGGAGTTTTTAAAATCCCTAGGAGGGGAGTGGCTCTCAAGCTAACACCACACCAGGTGCCACAGAGGAGAAGATGGATCAATATGACTACATAAAATGCATGTTTTTCGTGGAAAATGCACTATAAACAGACAAAAGCAGGTGACACGCTGGGGGAAGGTATTAGCAACACACACAAAAGACAAAGGGTGAAGCTGTTTAGTGCAACATGACCCCAAGGCACTGTAGGAAAAGGACAGAGGAAGGACTGCCTGGCTGTCTTGGGAAGGACAGTGCAGCTGGGCCAGCTGGGTGACCACAGGCAGCTCCAAGTTCAGGTCATGGCAGCCTGCCCCTCAGAAACTGGGATGTGTTAGCACTTGAAAAGATAGTTTCCTTTACTGAAATTGGTCAATAACTCTGCTCATTTCTTAGGTGTATAAAGACTCATTTGAACTGAAATTTTTGGAAGAAACTAATTGCTTATATGCTGCAGAAGGCCAAAGGTTGATGCAGGAAAGAGAGGTGAGGTGATGGGATGTTTCCAAATTCCCTGGCTTCGTTTCTGTGGACGAGCACCCGGGAGTACTTACCTAATGTTTGCCTTTACGCACACAGGCAAACATTTCATTGAAATCTTCTGAAAGCTGCCATCTTGCCAGAATCCCCAGTAATGAGCTTCATTCTTAGTATACTAAGAATTTAGTTTCCGTTAACTTAGAAACTATTGCACTCCCCCCACAAGTAAAAAGCCGGTAAGATCGTTTCTGAAATAAGTAACACGAGAACATTTTAAAAATGAAAAATAAATACAAATTATGAAATTTTTCATTTGTGCGAAGCACTGAAAAAAATTTCCCAAAAAAGCCATGTGAAAAAACGCGTAATAGTAATAGGAACCCAAAAAACTTGCCCATTTTCCCAGATAGCAGAGCAAAATCATAAAGGAGCCTGCCCCATGGACTGTCACCCAAATGGCACATGCTACTGCCCAGAATGGACCCTGGCCATGGGTTCCTTTATCCTGGCTTTGGAGAAGAAGTTTCATGTCAGATGCTGGACCTGGCTGCAGCTACCCAGGGCAGAGCTTCAGACCTTTCCTGTGCTGTCTTGGGAAACGTGGGTGTACTTTGAGGTCTGCAACCATGTTTGGTGTCCTCACATGAACAGCCAGCTTGTTGACTTGCTTTTGCTGACCCAGCTGTGCCGGCAGGGTCACCGTTTAGCACCTCACCCTCCTACCAGGTGCTGCTCACCTACCTGCGGGCCTCGGGGATGGGAGGAGGCTGTGCACAGACCCTTGATGGCGAGCAGGGACGACAAAGAAGTGCAGCCTGGGCGTGTGTTCTAGGATGGATGTTAGTCTGAGGATCCTTTCTCCTTGTCCCCCACACACTTCCACCCTACCCCTCCCTCCCTGTTAAGCTGTGTTAACATTTGGCTTGAATATATATTCTGCTTTTTAAAAAAATTAAATATAAGGAAAACAAAATGTCAATTTGTTGGATAATATCAGCAGTCTTTATTACTGATCTGCTTAATTGTTTTGTTTGGAAGGTTCCAGAATATCTTAACCATGTAAGTAAACGCTTAGAGGAAGAAGGAGACCGAGTCATCTCTTACTTGGACCACGGCACACAGTAAGTCCCATTCTCTCATCGAGCGCTCGTATCTTCACCGTGGCTGGAAGGTTCTCCTGGCTGCTTCTTGAAACAAAGGCTGTCTTTGTCAATTCATTCAGTACCTTCTAAGAATATTTTTGCACCTAGCGTATTTTACTTGTTACTTGTCATTATTTGGCATTTACAAATTATACTTTTAACCAGTGCTTTGTCATGGCTTATTGTCTAAATGGAGTAAATCTTGCTGAGATATTTGGCATCTCTGAGTTTTGAGACGGGCTATTCACATTAATGGGGTCTTAACTGAATATTAGGCTATTTTGATTGTGAACGAACCTTCTGCTACACATTTTATATCGCTTTAATTTTGTTTATGGTGCTGTCACACGATTTTCTCTTTTCATCTGATTTTTTTTTTCTGTAAACCCGAGGTAGATGAGTAGTTAGGGAAGTAAAAAGGGAGAGATTATGTGAGCGTGCGTGTCAGGCACGGAGTGTCCATTCTTGTGATGGGAGGCAAGAACAGAGGCAGAGGGGACAGCCAGGGAGAGACATGAAAATGATAGAATGTGCAGAGCAGGACTCGGGGAACACTCAGCAGAGAAGACAGGAGGAGAGATGGAAATGATACCACGTGCAGAGCAGGACTCGGGGGCACTCAGCAGAGAAGACAGAGAGGAGGAGAGATGGAAATGATACCACGTGCAGAACAGGACTTGGAGGGCGCTCAGCAGAGAAGACAGAGGAAGAGAGATGGAAATGATACCATGTGCAGAACAGGACTCTGTAGGGATAGGGGCAGACCGGGTGAAGGAAAGGACAGGATTATGACAGCATACAGCACGAAAACAGAGGACGCAGGAGAAAAGATGTGGTCACCCAGACGTGGAGCTGGAGGAGCCTGTCGGAAATACAGGATCTCGAGCCAGGCCAGGGTGGCTCAGGGGCCACCTTGTGCTTCCATCCAACTGGGAGCAGAAGAGGAGCCCCCAGGGAAGTCCAGGGTAAATAGCAGAGAGAGCGGTGGCCGTGGCCAAGCCCCACAACCAGGGTGTGCAGGTCACACAGCCTTCCTGAGCTCTGTCTGCTCTGCCCTTCTCTGTAAGGTGACTGTAAGATTTAAATAAGATGGTACATTAAAATGTTCCTTGTAAACTAGAAATGAAGGCTTGGGAAGATGGCTAAAATTAGCAACCCTTGGAATAAAGCAGATGCTCTGATCTTTTGAAAAGAACCTCTGAAGAATGCATTGTGCATAATAAAAGAGAAAGGCATGAAGAATGGTTCCTGTGCCCCCTGCGCATGTGGTGGTCACACATCTCAGGCCTGACGAAGGAGCTTTCAGGATCAGCAGGAGCATGCTCATTGATGAAGGGAGAAAAAGGGAGAGGAGAGAGGGACAGAGGTGTGGAGCTGGAGGAGGAGGTGGCCCGGGCACCTGGAGTGGAGCAGGCGTGTGGATGCGGTGGACACCTGCATTGCACCAGATCTCAGGGGTCCTTCAGTGCCAGTCTGAACCACAGAAGGGGTGTGGCCCGTCCACCTGTGCCTCAGAAAGGTAGCAGCAGTAGTGCTAAGAATAAATGAGAAAGCTACACTGAGGGCAGAAAGATGGGGAGAAGGAAGAGGTGAGCAACCAGCATTTTAACTCTAAGGGAGGAGAACAGCTGATCCCAGGAAATTCTCAGACCTGCGGACCTGAGGCCGCATTTCAGTGACTGCTTGTCCCTCAGTGTGGATGTGAGTGTCTGCACTGAGTCCAGATTGAACTGCTTGGCAAGCTCGTCAGGGCGCCCTAGACTCTGCTCTGGAATTTGTGTCTACAGTGCGGGAAGCTGTCAGGAAGTGACAGGAAATGCACGTGATGGGGGCAACACTGAAACGTGACAGCTGGCCCAGCCCCCAGCCAGGGCAGGCAGCAGCCTGGATGTTGTTCTCAGGGGCGCGGCCCACCTGCCCACTGTGTCCCTGCTTCCCTGGGCCCGCCCGTGGGCCTGTCCGTGCTACTCAGTAGGTGGTTTTTAGAAAGCGCTTCCTTCAGAGTCATGAGCAACAGGAGTCGTAGTCCGTCTGTGTGAGGAAAATGCGCTCATCCTTCGGTTTCCGATTGCCCATAGACTGCATCTGTCCTAGACAAACGCCCTCATCTTTTACAGAGAGCCAGTCTCTTTAAACTTGGTTTCTAACGCTTATTCTTTTTGCCCTGTGTAGGAAACCACTGATTGCTTGTGTGGAGAAACAGCTATTAGGAGAACATTTAACAGCAATTCTGCAGAAAGGTAGATTTCCTAATTCTTGTGCAAATTAAATTGAACAGTTACCCTAAATTCATTAGGAAAGTAAGGGAAGCATTACAAATAGCAATGTTAAGATATTTGTTATTTTCATAAGACAGTCATTAAAAAGCTTTTCTAATGAACATGTTAGCCATGAAAGGAGAAAAGAAATCAATAAGAGAAATAGTGGAAGGCACTGAGTAGAATTACAGGAATCACTTAAGACCCCATTGGCGGGAAGGCCGGGGACCTTGTGCACCGCACGCCTGCTGAAACGTGGGTGCAGCGAGCCAGGTGCAGGGAACCTGATGCTGCTCCCCAAGCACGCTCACTTCCCGTGCCAGGTCATTCTTCACGCGTACTCGGGTATAGGGGATGCAGGGATCTGTTCAGGCTGTTAGATTTTCGTAGGACTTCCCTCACCTGTGGAGTTTGTGGATCTTACTGTCAGGTGAACTACTGACTAGGTCATCTGCTTAAGTCGAGTACACGTTTCTCCTGATTTTCTGGAAGAGAAGAGCATGTGTTCTTGTGCTGACTGTGTGGCCTTGACGTCCACTTCTCCCTGAGTGGTGGCCCCAGTACCTGGCTGCAGCAGGAGGATGGCTTCTGGCAGCCTGCACCTTTAAAATCAATGCTCGATCTTTGTTTTGTTGTTTTTATTTCTAGGCTTCAAAGTGTGCTTAATTCTGTGAAAATTAAGAGCAGTCTAACGTTTGTAACACTTTAGTACTTACTGTGACATTTCAGTGTTGCCATTTGATGAAACAGTGTTACCTTTTGAAAGTCATTTTAAATGTATTTGGAAACTACAAGATTTTTTTCAAGCCATTGAATACCTTAACAGTTTAATTTTGAGAAGGCCCTAAATGGTATCCAAATATATTCTGGTGTGGGTTCTGTATAGTCAGATAACAGTATTGTGGCTAATGAGATACGTGAGTGAAACCAGAATAAAACCAAAAGGGCAGAGAATGAACATGATTGAGCATCTACTGTTACAGACAACTACACTTCATGTAAATATCTTTTAGAACAAATTAAGACCAGCCTGGGCAACAAAGAGAGACCCTGTTTTTACCGAAAATATAAAAGTATTTAAAAAGCCACAGGTGGTACATGCCTAGGGTGCCAGCTACCGAGGAGGCCGAAGTGGGAGGATCACTTTGGCCCAGGAGGTTGAGGCTGCAAAAGCCTGAGTGACAGAGCGAGAGACCCTGTCTCAAAAAAAAAAAGGAAAAAAAAAGATTTCAAGTAAATAGTAGAAATTTGCATAAATTGTTCCAGTTCATACTTTGTTGAGCAAAATTGTTAAAGAAAATGGTAAATTATGTATGTAAAAGCTTATTCTAAATTTTATTAGAAGTATTTTAGTTACATTTTTTGAATTCTAAAATCATTATTTAGGGTTTTAGTAAAATAGAGTATAAAAAGTTTGTGTCAGTAGATAAAAATGTAATTGAGAGAAATAAACATTTGGAGCTCTAGGTAAGGATTGTAATTATAGCCCCACCATGTGTTTGCACACATCTTTAAACCACCCCGTATATGTGGACGTTGTGCCCATTGTAGGCAGAATCGGAGACTTTGTGAATTGTATGACTGTTCACAGCCTTTATGCTCTAACCTGAGTGTCTCTCAATAGTTACCATAAAGCAAGTATTTAGAAAATCTTCTCTGAGCGTTTCTAATTGATGTATTGTTTTAGAAAACCCTTGTAAACTTCAGAAATCTAAAACACCGAAAACTTTTCCAAATGCACTTCAAAATATCTGATGATGTTTTTCCTTATAGTTTACTATAGGTATGAATAAGTATAATCCACTATAAATTAGATTCGATAGCTTGTCCATTGACAAATACATCATCTGGCTGACGGACCAAATCAGAAGTAACTTGGGAACATGAACCTCCCGGGTTAAATAGTTGGCATAAACTGGGTTATCTGACCATTGCTAACTTTAGTGAAATAAGAAGGCTTTAGTGACATGAAGAAGTAAATAATACATCTTCCAACATATCAGAAAAAATGAAGTTCACCTAATAAGATCCACTGCAGTTATTTGACCAGATCAACCTGCCCATATAGAGGCTGCGATGTATATACCCGCCCGATTTCTAATCGGTGTATTCAAACGTGGTGCACACCGTATCCTAGTTTAGTTGTTGTTAATGCTGCCCTTGCTGTCCTCTGCTGACGTGTCCTACACATCTCAGGGCTTGACCACTTACTGGATGAGAACAGAGTGCCGGACCTCGCACAGATGTACCAGCTGTTCAGCCGGGTGAGGGGCGGGCAGCAGGCGCTGCTGCAGCACTGGAGCGAGTACATCAAGGTACTGGGGGTCTGAGGCGCCGGCGCGGGCGCTCCCTGCAGGGAGCAGGGCCTCCTGACAGCTCCCCGTGCCTGGTAAAGAGAACGGCGCTGCTGGAGGGGCCATTTGCATTTTCATCACAGTTGACGGGTGGACAGTAGGCTTCCATCTGCTTCCCAATCACCAGTGTCAATTTGTTTTTTAGGATAGCACCATCCAGGTAGAAAGTATAACTTGAAGAACAGCTGTTTTGCTCTTCTTCATCAGCATAAATATTGGTTTAATTCTACAGTCAGGATTTTTCTGAAAGGAATCATTTTTGTAAATCTGCTTGTGAAACGTGATCTTTCATACCCTTTGCTCAGTGAGAACTATTATATATTTGGCATATCAGGTTGCTTTGTAGACTTTATTTCTTAATGGTCCACATTTAGGATTTACTACTTAAACTTTCATGTTTCAAAAGCATTTCTTTGGCATCCCTGACAAGTCTGATCCAGCCTGTACGCAGGGAGAGTTCTTGGGCAGTACCTTGAGTTTTCACATGTCCTGCCCAGGAGAGCGGCCCCTCAGTGCTGACATAGGACCTCACGGATTGAGCAGTACCGTGAGTTTTCACATGTCCTGCCCGGAAGAGCAGCCCCTCGGTGCTGACAGAACCTCACTGAAGAGTAGGGGCTCTCGGCCCAGGGCATCACCCCACCAAGGGGACACTTGTTGATGTCTGGAGACGTTTGTGTCTGTCTCAACAGAGAGGGTGCTTCTTATTCTGCTGGGCGACACCAGGGGTGCTGCTGAATGCACAGAGCAGCCCTTACCACAAAGAATTGCCTACCCAGAGTGCCAGTGGTGCCCAGCCCAAGAAACCTACTGAAGACCCTCTAATGAGAAGTCGTTCTCCAGGCTCCCCTCATGGAAACGGGAGAACTGAGGCAAACAGCAGGACCCTTCATAGATAGCTCGTGTTTCCAGCACGTGCCAGGGGCCTAGCATGAGTTTTCCAGCTTAAATGGTGAACATTCAGCAGATGTCTGTGTTTTTGCTTGCTGCTGACTATTCTTAGATCCTATAATTAAAAGATAAAAATTCCAGAGAATTACTCTGAGAAAAATAAAAAGCCAATCCTAGATACTTAACATACTATTAATATATTATTCCATAACATCTTGGAAATGACAAAGTTCAGAAGTGGAGGACAGAGGAAAAGTTACCAGGGGGTAGGGACGGATGTGTGTTTAGAAAAGGCCCCAGGAGGTAGCCTTCTGGGGGAACGGTTGGGATTTTGGCTGAGGTCGTAGACGTGCACACCGAGGTGAGTTACAAGTAAACTGGGCCATCTGAAAAAGACTGGGCGTTATTAGTGTCTGTATCCCAGTTGGAATGCTGCTCTGCAGTCTTGCAGACTGCTGCCGTTAGAGGAAACTATGGAAACGAAGGTACTGGCATCGCTCTGCTGTTTTTACCATAATGCAAGTCTTTCATTATCTCAATAAAAATTTCCATTAAATAAAAAAGCCAAATGAAGGCTTACATGCTGCTTTATGGAGTAATCAGACCTGAAGTCATGTATCAGTCCAGCTTGGAAAGCCGGTACCCACACCGCACCCCTCCCGACAAGGTCTCGTACAGTGCTATTGAATTGGAAGTTATAACTGAGTCACACTAAATCAGCCATAAAGCTACTGAAAATTTAGGATTTTGCCGGTGAGACAGTCTTCAGGGGATAGGAGTACATCTAAATACTAGGAAAGGTTCACCTTTGCAGTTTTCAGTCTGGGTAATAAAAATCAGTGCGTGGCGGCTGGCACGGTGGCTCACGCCTGTGATCCCAGCACTTTGGGAGGCCGAGGTGGGCGAATCACAAGGTCAGGAGATCGAGACCATCCTGGCTAACACAGTGAAACCCCATCTCTACTAAAAATAGAAAAAGTTAGCGGGATGTGGTGGCGGGTGCCTGTAGTCCCAGTGACTTGGGAGGCTAACGCAGGAGAATCATTTGAACACGGGAGGCAGAGGTTGCAGGGAGCCAAGATCGTGCCAGTTCACTCCAGCCTGGGCAACTCTGTCTCAAAAAAAAAAAAATCAGTGAGCATCACCCCTGAGTGTCAGCAATAAGAAGCTATGCTGTAACAAAATAGTAGTTTGCAATCAACTCCACATGCCGTCATCAAAATAAAGCTGGACCTTGTAGTGTATAAGATGTTGAGTAAGAGGTAAGTCCCTCCACACCTGTGAGCCACATACTGCCCTCTCCAGGAGGATCTGTGCCCTTTCTCTTGGCATCTTTCCACCAGCCAGCTGCCTCGCCTGTGTGTGACATGTGAGTGCCTGTGTGCATTTTATTGAGGACAAGTTTTTTAAATTCAATAATTGTATTCAGCTCCTCTTCAGCGTATATAGTTTATATCGTCAAATAGTTAACTGTTTATTAGCACCACACACAGACTTTTAGGATGTTTAATACAGCATTTTTAAATTAAAAATACCAACTAGCCTGGGTGCGGTGGCTCATACCTATAATTTCAGCACTTTGGGAGGCTGAGGTGGGTGGATCATGAGGTCAAGAGATCGAGACCATCCTGGCCAACATGGTGAAACCCTCTCTACTGAAAATACAAAAATTAGCCGGGCATGGTGGCGTGCACCTGTAGTCCCAGCTACTCAGCAGCCTGAGGCAGGAGAACTGCTTTAACCTGGGAGGCAGAGGTTCCAGTGAGCCAAGATCGCACCACTGCACTCCAGCCTGGCGACAGAGTGTGACTGTGTCTCAAAAAAAAAAACAAAATGCAAACTAGAAATAGCTTTTCATGGTTAGAAGTGATGGAGAAAGAAAACTATAGCTAAGAAATCCCAATAGGTGTATTGAATTAATAAGAATTAACTTGTCTTTGAGGAACTTATACATAAATGTTCTTTAAGAAGCAATGGACATTTTCCCAGTCATTTATTAGTTCTCTCAGAAACAGAATTGTAAGAGCAAGGCATTCATTGTATATCTAACTGTATATTCACACCAAGCACAGGGGCTCATCCCTATAAAACCAGCACTTTGAGAAACCAAAGCAGGAGGATTGCTTGAGGCCCAGAGTTTGAGACCAGCCTAGGCAACATGGCAAGACCCTGTCTCTACAAAACTTTTAAAAAGATTGGCCAGATGTGGTGGCCTGAGCCTGTGGCACCAGCTTCTCGGAAGGCTGAGGTGGCAGGATTGCTTGAGCTTGGGAGGTCAAGGCTGCAGTGAACCGTGATTGCACCACCGCACTCCAGCCTGGGCCACAGAGTGAGGCCCTGCCCCATAAAAAAACCAAAAAATCAAAAAAAGTATATTCACTTAATTTTTGAAATATGAACTCACTTTGTGAAACTTTTAAAGTTATTGAGTATTTACTACCAAGAGTAATTTATATTAAACTATTCTGATTATGTGGTAGCAGGAGAAAATACTATTTGGTATTATAAACATGTTGCTGAGTTGGTATTGATTTGCTTTTGTAGACTTTTGGGACAGCGATCGTCATCAATCCTGAGAAAGATAAAGACATGGTCCAAGACCTGCTGGACTTCAAGGACAAGGTAGACCATGTGATAGAGGTCTGCTTCCAGAAGAGCGAGCGGTTCGTCAACCTTATGAAGGAGTCGTTTGAGACGTTCATCAACAAGAGACCCAACAAGCCTGCAGAACTGATTGGTAGAAAAAGCTTTCTCTTTTTATTTTGAGACAGTCTCACCCATTTCTAGACAATTTTTTAATGTGGGAAAATAAGGCAAAACTCAACCAAATTTTTTTCCACAATGTTCAAGCTGCTCATGGGGTGTGTGGAAAGTGTTTTTATCAAGTCTTATTAGGACATACATTTTAAAAAGCAGGACACACCTGCATTCATGAGTGGAGGAGGGCATTTCCGTAAGGGAAGATGAGGTAGGAATTTAGAAAAGAAATGACACTTGACTTCACCAAAGGAGGAGGGGGTGATCCACCATCTTTGTATCCTCTGCTCAGTATTAAAATAGGATAAAATCAGGTGAGATGTCAAACGATAGCATATTTTGAAATACTATTTTTAAGTTGTACAATTTTTTCACAATAATACCAAAATAATTTCAGAATTCATAGGCTTTCTCTAGTCAGTAAAAATTTTTTTTAATTTGAAGGAGAAGGGGCAAAGAGAACTGTAGTACAGTGATGCTAGATGGACTCTGATTACGCTGAAGATGCATGATGAAACATGGAGCTCATTGTGCAGTTGTCTACTTCTCTGTGTGTTCAGAATATTCCATTGTAAAATGTTCAAAAGAAAAAAACTAATAAAAGCAGCAACAAAAGGAATTGAAGAGGCAGTTTACTTTGGCTTTTGTGCCTGTTTCAGTTGTGGTTTCTCTAAAAAGGAATGTTGAACTCTCGGGAGTTTGGGCTTTGGGAAATCTTGAGTTCTACCCCCATCACATGGGACTTGGATCCTCCCTCCCGAGCCACCTCACAGATGGCTTGTGCAGCCTCAAAAACAGGAAGCCTGAGTAGAAATGCTTCTACCCTGTGTTGCCACCTTGGATGCCCTGAGAAAGTCTTTTTCTTTGAGAATGTCTCCTCTAAGTTTATGACACCAGATCCTAGGAATGGGCACTCCTGCGTTCAGGGCAGCCATGTGTCCTGAAACCTGAGCATGTGATCACTGAACCCATTTTATTTTGAAATTCAGAGATTACATTTAGAGACAAGAAAGATAGTTAAACCTGCTTTAAACATTCAGTCCCTGGCTTTGTTAAAATTTTGGGAAGTATTTACTCTCACATGACTTGAGTATTTATCTTAGAAAATCGGATATTTGCTTTTTCATTATATTGTAATGTCCTTTTGGAAAGGTTCCAGGATGTTACTGTACAATGTCACTTACAGAAATGAAAGATGCTGTGTGTTTGTATGTTTTTATACAGTATCACTGTGTGTTTATGCTCACAGCAAAGCATGTGGATTCAAAGTTGAGAGCAGGCAACAAAGAAGCCACGGATGAGGAGCTGGAGCGGACGTTGGACAAGATCATGATTCTGTTCAGGTTCATCCACGGTGAGACTTGGGCACTCAGAAAACGGCTGCGTAATCTAGAGGTGTGAACACAGGCTCTGCTTGCTCAGAGGACGTTTAACGTGAGAATGTCAGTATCAGTAGAGCCAGGTTGCATTAGAATGGACACTTCTAAGGGTTTTCAGCAGTTGAAGCCTAACATTTGCTTATCCACGCTCTGATGTTTTGATTATTCTCATCTGGTTATAAATAGGTAAAGATGTCTTTGAAGCATTTTATAAAAAAGATTTGGCAAAAAGACTTCTTGTCGGGAAAAGTGCCTCCGTCGATGCTGAAAAGTCTATGTTGTCAAAGCTCAAGCATGGTAAGCATGTGGTGCCTGGGCTCCTCCCCCGGAACTGAGGGTTGCTGCCCTGCGTGCTGCCCCGATCTCACTCCCTCCTTTGCTGCGTCCAGAGTGTGGTGCAGCCTTCACGAGCAAGCTAGAAGGCATGTTCAAGGACATGGAGCTTTCAAAGGACATCATGGTTCATTTCAAGCAGGTGAGTTGTGTTTCTTCAGGTAAAGCGGCTTTTTAAAAAGTATCTGTTGAGTGTGGTGGCTTATGCCTGTAATCCCAGCACTTTGGGAGGCTGAGGCAAGAGGCTTTCTCGAGGCCAGAAGTTCAAAACCAGCCTGATCAACATAGCAAGACCCTGTCTTTACAAGAGAAAAAATTTTTAAATGAGCAGGTAGGGTGGCACATGCCTATAGTCCCAGCTACTAGAATGGAGCCGAAGTGGGAAGATCACTTGAGCCCAGGAGTTTGAGACTGCAGTGAGCCATGACCGCACCACTGCACTCCAGCCTGGGCATAAAAGTGAGACCTTGTTACGGATGGATGGAGAGATAGCTAGATATATAGACAGACAGATAGAGATAGCAATACCTTGTCATAGATAGAGAAATAAGGTAGGTAGATTCAATAGATTGGATAGAATGAATGAATCTCACTCTAAACTATGTAAGAAAAAAATTAAACTATTCATGTTTCACAAGTAAATTTTAAAAGGAGAAGAAAAAGAAGCTCTAAAGCTGTGGCAAGAATTTGATTTCTGTGAGTCTGGTGGTAACACCTGAAGAAGGGGAAAAGGCAGTTCCAGTGAGGCATTGGATTTCACGGAGTATGTTCTTGGGACTGAGATAAATCCTAACACAGATGCAACTTTGTTTTGAAAATTACACAGTTTACTTTGTTATAAGTTGATGATGTTTGATGACTTTCTCAAATGATTATTTGTCTTGGATTTCTCTGTTTTTAGCATATGCAGAATCAGAGTGACTCAGGCCCTATAGACCTCACAGTGAACATACTCACAATGGGCTATTGGCCGACATACACGCCCATGGAAGTGCACTTAACCCCGGAAGTAAGTGTGCAGACAGCATGCTGTCCACTCCCACGGTCGTGCCCTTTCCAGGCAGACATGCTGCCTTCAAGAATTGTTTAATGGGGAGTTCTTAAAAATAGCCCACTCAGTCCAAAATCAAAGTGCTCTTATGGTCTTTGGAAAGCAGCATTAGAAAGTGACCACTTTTGTCACCCTCTGCGGCTCCTCCCAACGCAGCCTGTGTCCACCTGCTGACCTGCAGGGGGCCCAGGAGCACAGGCACTTGTTTGGAAGTTATGGCTGATTGAGCTATGGTTGTCTGGTTGTTCTTTCTTTCCATTGTAGACATTGCTGACATCTTGGGAATGGCATTATTAAGGGTCTTTTTGTCAGCCACTACTTTAGCTACACTAAACTCTTTAGTGGAGGGTTTGCACATCGGAGGTAGAATTCTGTGCCCAGTGAAGTTAAAATCAGCAGGAGACACAATACGTGCACCATTCATCATACTACTGGGCAAAGGGAAACAGCTGATAACAGCCTGGGGTCATCAAAGACGTCCTGGAAAAGGCATCCCTTAAGCCTGATCTCAACTAAAGGTGAATGATTATTTTCTCAGCTGAGAAGGGAAGAAGAACTTACAGCCGCAGTGGTCGGACAATGTCATTCCTTTTCTCATCCATCATAAGAGCCATGGCCAATGCTCCTTTAACAAAAGACAAATTAGGAGGAGAAAACCATAGCAAATTTATTTAATCAAAGTCTTACTTAACACAGCAGGCTTCAGAAATGAAAACCAAAGAACCAGGGAAAACTGTCCATTGTTATGCTTAGGTTTGATCAAGAATGGGCAGCCATGTAGAAATAGGTGTGTTAGTCTGTTTTGCATTGCTATCATGGAGTACCTTAGGCTGGGTCATTTGTAAAGAAAAGAGGTTTCATTGGCTCATGGTTCTGCAGGCTGTACAAGCATGGCACCCGTGTCTGCTCAACTTCTGATGAGGTCTCAGGAAGCTTTTACTGAAGGTTGAAGGCAAAGGGAGAGAGAGGACACAAGAGGTGGTGAGAGAAGCTCCCAGACTCCTAAACAGTCAAATCTCCTGGTATCTCATTACCTCAGGGAGGGCACCAAGTCATTGATGAGGGATCCACCCCATGACCCAAACACCTCCCACCAGACCCCACCTCCAACACTGGGGATCACATTTCAACGTGAGATTTAGAGGGGACACACACCCAAAATATATCAGTGTGACTGGACACAAGGGTGCCATCTAACAGTAATAGAGCAATGGGAATCCAGTAAGGCCTGTCCAGATTCTTCTTGGCCTCTCTGGGCAGTGTTCTTTCCTCCCAGGTGTAGGGCAGGACTTAACTATCAACAAGGTAGGTCAGAGAACTTCTTAATGTCCAGATCCTACACAAAAGGGCAGGGGAAGGATGGATTAATATCTCCAGGTTTTAAGGCTGGCTTTGGGAAAGAGGGGTTCAAGTTTTCTCTGACCCGCCTCAAGGAAGAGGAGTTCTGGTTCCAGGACTCACTTTGGTGGAGAAAGTGGGGTGGGAGAAGGTCAGTGAGAGAGCTTGCTTCTGAGGCATCCCTGTCAGACTTACAGAAAATGTGCAGGATGCTCAAAGAGAGCCGGGCAGCCCGCTTTCCACATTGGCCATGTGGTGCTGTCCCTCCCGCTCTCCGCAGATGTGCATGCTCCCTCACCATTCTCTTTACCCTTGATATTTGAGTGGCTGTTTCCCAAGAACAGAAAGCACCCTATCAAATGAGGGCATCCACCTGATGTCATGCTTTCGTCCCATTTCTACTGGCTCTCTCAAATATGTCCTTTGTAGTATTTTTTTCTGGTACCCAGTTGAGCGCAGGACCCAGGCGGTCTTTGGTGCTCCATTGTGGGTAGCAGGTTGAGGTTGTACAGGTCCAGCCAGGTGCCCCATGTCCCCATCAGGATCCTGGCAGGAGGCGTGCGCTGCCATGCACTCCAGTATCTTGATGACGTGTGATAGAATCCTTCTGTTAAGGTGCTAGCTGGTTTCTCCACTGTATTGTTAGTGTTTTTCCTTTTGTAATACTAAGTAATCTGTGAGGAGACGTTTCAGCACTACATAAACATCTTAATCCTCATCCAGCTGTCACCTGTGTGGCAATTCCTGCCTGAATTGATTTTTACCTTCGTGAATGGGGATTTTTTTTCCAGTTCTGTTATTTCTTTGTATTTAGAAGTTGACTTTCTACTCTAAGGAAGAGCCCTCCTTTCCACCCACTTTATTTACTTATTTCTCTCTCTTTATCATTAAGAACTCATGGATTCTTAATTTATGTACTTACTTTTATGCTTAAATTGTCCCATATGTGGTCCGTGGCCACCCTTACGCTGGCTCCTTTGCTCTTTGATATGTCCACATCATTTTTTAGTACTTTTTTGTTTTCTAGCAAAAGATGTTTGAGGCTTACCCTACTATATTTTTTTAATGTGGTTAAATATACTTTAACGTACAACTTACCATTTTAATACATATGGTTCAGAAACATTAAGTGCAGTTGTTCCTCAATATCCATGGGCTATTGGGTTCAGGACCCCCACAGATACTAAAATTCACAGACTCAAGTCCCTTATTTCATGTAAGTGTGATATCTTATATAACCTGTGCATACCCTCCCATATACTTCAAATAATCTCTAGATTATTTATAATACCTAATAAATGCTATGTAAATAGTTGTTATACTGTATTGTTAATAGTACAATAACAGACCGTTCAGATTCTTCTTGACCTTTTAGGGGATTAATGACAAAAAAGTTCGTACATGTTCAGTACAAACAACCATCCTTTTTTTTCTTTCGAAAATTTTTGACCTGAGATTGGTTGAATCCATGGCTGTGGAACCCACGGACCCAGAGAGCCAGTGGTACATTCACAGGGTTACAGAGCTGTCACCCTGTCTGTCCCAGAATTTTCCATCACTCCGTTAGCAGTTCCTCCCCAGCCTGCTCTCCTCGGCAACCACTGTCTGCTTCCTGTCTCTATGGACTTGCCTACAGTAGATATTTCACATGAATGGAATCATACAACATGTGAACTTTTGTGTCTGGTTTCTTTGACTTAACATGCTGTTTTCAAAGTCCATCCGTGCTGTACCACACATCAGCGCTTCATTATTTTTCTGGCTGACTAACGTCGCATTGTATGGGTAGGTCACATTTGGTTTATCCATTCACCAAATGTTGGGCATTTGGGTTATTTATATCTTTTGGCCGCTGTGAACAATACTGCTGTGAACACGGGTGTACAGGTTTTAGTTTGAACACTTGTAGTCACTCCTTTTGTGTATGTACACACCTGTGGTCACTCCTTTTGGGTACATACACACCTGTGGCCGCTCCTTTTGCGTAGATACACACCTGTGGCCGCTCCTTTTGCGTAGATACACACCTGTGGCCGCTCCTTTTGCGTACATACACACCTGTGGCCGCTCCTTTTGCGTACATACACACCTGTGGCCGCTCCTTTTGCGTAGATACACACCTGTGGCCGCTCCTTTTGCGTACATACACACCTGTGGCCGCTCCTTTTGGGTACATACACACCTGTGGCCGCTCCTTTTGGGTACATACACACCTGTGGCCGCTCCTTTTGCGCAGATACACACCTGTGGCCGCTCCTTTTGCGTAGATACACACCTGTGGCCGCTCCTTTTGCGTATACACACCTGTGGTCGCTCCTTTTGCGTGTATACACACCTGTGATCTTGCCTTTTGTGTATATACCTGGGAGTGGAACTAGTGGGTCATGAAGTAGCTTGTAGTTTCAGTTCCTGAGGAATTGCCGGACTGTCTCCCACAGCGGCTTCCCCAGCTTCTATTCCAGTTAGCAATCACGAGGGCTCCGGCTTCCCACCTTCTCACCTATGCCTGTAATTTGCCTCTTTCATTGTAGCCATCCCTGTCGGTATGAGCTAGTCTCTCATCTTGCCATGATTTGCATTTCCCTGATGACCATTGATGTTGAGCATCTTTTCATGTCCTGATTGGCCGTTTGTGTATCTTTGGAGAAATGTCTACTCACGTGCTTTGCCCAGTTTCTGACTGGTCTGTTTGTGTTTTGTTATGAAGCTCTAAGAGCTCTTTCTATTCCAGATGCTAGACCCTTATCAGATCTGTGATTTGCAAGTATTTTCTCCCATTCTGTGGGTTGCCTTTTTACTTTATTGATAGTGTGCTTTCTACAGAAGTTTTTAATTATGGTAAAATCACATGTATTTTCTCTTCTGTTACTTTTGGTGTAATGTCTGAGAAACCATTGCCAAATCAAGATTACAAAAAAATTTACTACGCCAGGTGCAGTGCCTCACACCTGTAATCCCAGCACTTTGGGAAGCCAAAGATCACTTGAGCCCAGAAGTTAGGATCTGCCTTGACGACATGGTAAAACCCCATCTCTACAAAAAATAGAAAAACTAGCAAGGTGTGGTGGTGCCCGTCTGTAGTCCCAGCCACTCAGGAGGTCGAGGTGGGAGGACTGGTTGAGCCTGAGAGGTCAAGGCTACAGTGAGCCGTGATCGAGCCCCTGCACTCTATCCTGACAACAGCATGAGACCCACCCTGTCTCAAGAAAAGAAAAGAAAAGAACACTATGTCTTCTCCCAGGAGTTTTAGAGTTTTAGCTCCTGTGTTTCAGCCGACCCATTTTGGGCCTGGAATGGCAGCTAGCATGTAGTAAGTACCCAAATGATAGCATTATGATTATAATTATCATTATTAATACTGACCCAGTCCTAGGAATGAATCCCAAGGAGATGGTTTTTAGGAAAGATAGGCATTAAGAGGTTTATCACAAACCATGGTACGTCTCAAGGCAAAAAGAAAAATGAAAAAGAGGTTTATCACATTATTGACTTTTATTTTTTAGGTTTATGATGACAGAGTCGATGTACTTCCTGGAAGAGTTTCTTTCCTTTAGATAGACATGGAAATACTGACAAATGAAATTATATTATGCCTGGGATTGGGTGTCATTGAAGATGGGTAATAGGTACATCAGGGGATTTATATGTTTGGTTTCATAGAAAGGTAACTCTTGGGCTGAGTTTTGAAGCATGAAGAGGAGATTGCCAGGCAGGTGTGAGGTTGGCAGGAACATCTGACGGGCACAGCTTAGACAGAAACACAGAGAAACTAAAAGGGCACGTCATGTCTAGAGAGCAGCAGGCATTTATGCAGCACCTGCTGGTGCCATGCACAGTACAGCAATGGAGAGTCAGAGGCCCTGCCCTGGGAGCGCCTGTCCAGAGTCCACATTCACACCGTGTTATAGATGTGGTCCGAGCTAACCGGGTGTCAGAGGAGGCGGTTCTGGAAAAGAGTAGTTTTCATGAGGGAGATGGGATATGGGATCCAGCAGAAGAAACCACATGTGTGAAAATCTGGAGGGATGAGGAGGTGTGAAAGACAGCAGAATGATCCACTGGACTGGGCCTGCAGACGGGAGGGGCACAGGCCAGGTCTGTGAGATCAGAGGTTAGAATTTCTTGCTTTCTTTGTCCCAAGATCTTTGGAAGCCATCCAAAGAAACAGAATGGTGAGTGTGTGGAAGAGGAGTGACTGGTGTGGATTTGTGTCCCTGCCCAAATCTCATATATTGAATTGTAATCCCCAGTGTTAAAGGAGGGGCCTGGTGGGAAGTGACCAGATCCTGGGGGCAGACTTCCCCCTTGGCTTTGCTGGTGGTAGTGAGTGAGTTCTTGTGACATCTGGTTATTTACAAATATGTAGCACCTCCCCCTTCTCTGTCTTTCCTGCTCTGGTCATGTGAAGATGTGCCTGCTTCTGCCATGATTAAAAGTTTCCTGAGGCCTCCCCAGCCATGCTGCCTGTACAGCCTGCAAAACTGTGAGCCAATTAAACCTTTCTTCTTTATAAATTACCCAGTATCAGGTATTTCTTTATAGCAGTGAAAGAAGAGACTCACACGAGGCATCTAGGTGGATACAGAGTCATGGAGCACTGGCATTTGTGGAGTGGACAAGAGCGGGGGGAGGCCACGCCCCGGGCCATCCAGAGATGGTCTCCCGAGGTAAAACCGATGAGCCCTCATGTGCAGCACAGACTCGTAGGAGAGCCTGGGTACGGTGGGCACCAGACAGGATCAAGCTGAAGAGTGGAGGGTATGATGGACCAGGAAGGGCACGCAGAAGTTGGGAAGCAGTGTGCACGGGAAAGTCACGTAAAGCCTTCCTCCAAGGCATCCACAAAACGATCAGGATACGGGCCGTGGGAAAGGCGGGTGCACTGAGTGCTAGGAACCTGAAAATGTGACAAACGCAGTTTTTAAGGATCAGTAGAAAGTTTGGAAAATGTAAGAAATTCACGCAAGGCCAGGCACAGTCTAATTCCGGTGCTTCAGGAGGCCAAGGCAGGAGGAGCACTTGGGCTCAGGAGTTCAAGACCAGCCTGGGCAACATAGAAAGACCCGTCTCTACAAAAAAAAAAAAAAAAAAAAAAATCGATCAACTGACTGGGCGTGGTGTCAAGTACCTGTAGTCCCAGCTACTCGGGACCCTGAGGCAGGTGGATCACTTGCACCTGGGAGGTCCAGGGTGTAGTCAGCTAGGATAACTCCACAACCTGGCTGACAGAGGAAGCCTATGTTCCAAAACAGAAAACATCACCCAGGAATTAATCATAAAAACAACTAACTCATGCTGCACTTTGCGTGCAGGAAGTGTTTGCCATCCGCCCCTGCACAGTGCAATGCAAGTGGTGGTGGCGTCACCCCTCCCAGCTGAGGAAGCAGGAGCCCTGCTCACTGGGGAGAACGCAGCCAGGGCAGGGCACGGCCAGGCGGAGACACAGGATCTGGCCTCAGACGGCTTTTTCTTGTCGGCTCCAGTCTTCACTCTGTGCCACTGGCCCCAGCAAACCCAGGTGTGGGCATAGACCACCGAATATAGCTCGTCTGCACCATGAAACACCAGTGCAAGCATTATCTCATTGGCATTGGGAAGCCCCAGAGTGCAAGGATTGAGATAATGGAATCCAGAAAGTGTCAGAATATAGAGCTGACCTTTCAATTCAGCTGTGAAAAATTGTAAAATCTCTGTGCACTGAATATGGGACTGTTTGGATGGTGTATATCATAATTTTGTTCTCCTATGCTTGACAGATGATTAAACTTCAGGAAGTATTTAAGGCATTTTATCTTGGAAAGCACAGTGGTCGAAAACTTCAGTGGCAAACTACTTTGGGGCATGCTGTTTTAAAAGCAGAATTTAAAGAAGTAAGTTATTTGTTTCATTTATTTTTTGTTTGTAAATATGTTAATAGAAGTTTTTGATTGTTACTGAACTTTTGTAGCAAAAAAAGGAAAGTGTTTCACTTTAATTTACTAGCTTTTGTAAGTCAATAAAATTAATAACAGTTAAAGGGTTAATCTTCCAATCAGTAAAAATTATTAAGAAATTAATCCATAGAAAACCATTTACCTATGGAAAAAAAGATTGTGAAGAGGCAACTCATAGAAGCAAAATTGAAAAAATTAATGTCCATGAAGATGCATCACACTTCTCTGCTAAACAAAGGGCTTCAAAATAAAATACAGTAAGATACCACTTTTTGACTAAGAGATTTGATGAAGCCTTTTAAAAAAAAAACAACTGACTCTTAGCCACTACTGGAAGAAGCATAAACTGTAGTGAGCATTTGGAAGGGCAGTTTGACACTGTCACCTCTGAGTGTTTGGAAGGGCAGTTTGACACTGTCGACTCTGAGTGTTTGGAAGGGCAGTTTGACACTGTCACCTCTTGAGTGTTTGGAAGGGCAGTTTGACACTGTCACCTCTGAGTGTTTGGAAGGGCAGTTTGACACTGTCACCTCTTGAGTGTTTGGAAGGGCAGTTTGACACTGTCGACTCTGAGTGTTTGGAAGGGCAGTTTGACACTGTCAACTCTTGAGTGTTTGGAAGGGCAGTTTGACACTGTCAACTCTTGAGTGTTTGGAAGGGCAGTTTGACAC